>JAQIWG010000439.1:0-34172 GCA_034695025.1 Chamaedrilus cognettii
CGGTTGCATTGGCGCGCCAATGTGGCACCAAATTTGTGAGAAAATTCTGTCACTATATTGATCATAGGTTTGTCATAGGGTTTAGATATTATAGCTTAACTGCGGTATAGTTTAACTTGAACAGGAAATCTGTTTCCTTTTTATACACCCCTAAAAGAGCTCTAAAACTGTTTAGCGTGCTTTAGCGCAGTGGTTTAGCCCAGTGTTGGTGGTTTACCCAGTTCAGATCGAGCACCATGCACTATATCTTGCCTATGACCTGGCAAGTGCATGCAGGCCTATAGCGCTATAATTATTATAGCCTATAGCCTATCTAATAGTGTATAGGCCAGTGTACCTTATTCAAATGCAGCATATAGATCCAAAGTTAATAAGGACTGGACTTAATAGGTCATAACTCATGAAATCATTTAGCCTATGACATTGTATGCTATGTGCGTAGGCCTACTCACCTATAGGCTGTAGTTAACGCACCAAATGTAGCCTAGCTATGCCACGGAGATGAAAAAGCATCATTTGCTTGATTGGTACACAGGTACCAATGATCGATGATGATGATAACTATAGAAAGCCTTTAAATAGGCCTAGTTATCATCATTAGGCCTATATAATATCCGCTTTTCTCGTCCATTTTTCCATGCTGGAACAGGTTGGAGGTTAATTCCAGCCAAGAACGGACACGCCCTTTAATGCGTGCCCTGCCCCATGAAGGTACATGTACAGTGGGAGACTGAAGGGCCGCAAACAATAGGCGCGCAATTCGACCAACGCCTTCATTTTATCGCTCCCATAATTTTCTATAGCGGTGACGACAACCTGCCATCTCCTCAATGCAGTGCGCGCCTGCGGTTCTATACCTAGGCCCACATGCAGTGTGCACAGGCCTCACCTGCATGATTGTAGGCCTACATTATGTATAGTCTTGGTCTTGTAACTGCTCCCGGGGCACAGGCCGAGGCTACTATAGGTTAATAGCGGGCTTGATGGTGATTTACGGTTAGTTTGGCAACGAGCGGTGTGCTGCAGCAGCCGCTGCAGCTAGACAAGAGCCACCGTACGCCACCAGTCAACGCGGAGTAGGCAACCGAGCTAGCGGTCCGACTTCGCCAGGTCTTTTCAACAAGTGGCCCGGAGGCTGCGATTTCGCGGCAGCCCTTCGCATCGCTGCCGCTAGGTCCAGTTTCTGAGGCCAAGGCGTCGATTGTTCCGACTCGTTAATAATTGATGCCTCGACATGGTTTGTCAATGAAAAGATTCTGTTTCGTCAGTGGAGGGCTGCAGCGCGCGGGTGGAAGGTTTTAAAATATTATTTAGGTAGCGGTGACCATGTCGAGGCTGTATGAAAAACCGAGGGAGACGTTCAACGAGGTCGAAAAGAAAGTGAGCAAATTTGGTAAGTTTCTGAATTTGCCTGGGAGAAAGAGCATTTAATGCCTATGTCATGTAGAAGCTCAATAATAGTAACTTATTAAGCGATTTTAGATTAAAATTCCGATTTAGATTAAACTTAAATTCCGCGACCGTCGGACTGATGCTGCAAAAGCTCGGTCACAATCACCTTACTAATGTTGTATTGTATATAAATACAGTTACTATTCAACTACATAGAATAGTGTTCATTCAATTGTGTAGGCTTGTGTGATTATTGCCGAACGGTTGGCCGATCCTAAAGGCAAAGCTGTAGATAAACTCACTGCTGTTATTCGGTCAAGTAGGAAGATTGACCTATCGTATTAACTTACAAATTCTTTAACATTCGATATTGAAAAATTTAATTTTTTTTTATGTTCTAGCCTCATAAATGTGCAAGCTAATGATTATGATACGGTGCCCTTATTAGCCATAATAGTGTTAATTAATTAATAATTATGAAATTATTTTAATTTGTATCATTTAAATTAGTAAACCATAGATCTATGCAGCTTTGATCTATTTCCCACGCAGCGCCCGTGTCAGGCTTATCTCCCAGCCACAGCGCAGCCTCAGTGCTATCACCCAGCCACAGCGCAGTCCAAGCTCTATCCCCTCCAACGTTCAACGAGCGCCTTTCAACGCGCTGCGTCGTCAGCGAGGGGGAACCGATCCGGCTGACGGTCCGGGTGTCCGGCAGTCCCGCCCCTCACGTGACCTGGTTCCACAGGGGCAGGCAGCTCCAGGCTGGAAGTCCAGACTTTGAGTTTCTGCGGACTGGGGACGCGCACACGCTGCACATCGGGGACGTGTTTCACGATGATGCGGGGACCTTCACCGCGAGGGCGGAGAATCACCTGGGGAGTGTGCAATGTTCGGCAGAGCTCGTTGTAAAATGTATGGCTTTTTGTTTTTTTCATCTTTATTGCTTCAGCAACTGCTTCTGCAACAGCAAAATGGCTTAGATAAATTCTGTCAGCGCCCCCCCTCCCTCCCCCGCTCAGGAGTTCGGATCGATGTCGGGATAAAAGTTAAGAAGGCAGTGTACAGCCGGTCCTGTAGCCTGTAGGCTACTCCTTTTTTGAAGGGCACAGGCGTAGGACGACGTGACTTTCTTAGGGCTAAATGATTTCATCAGTTCTAAAATGAACTCTGGCCATAACAGCAACTACAGCCAGTTCGACCTAAACAATATATGAATGTTGTAGATGCAGGCTGTTTGGCTCGGCACGCGCCGATGTCAAGTTTTTGTCAGATTACTAGCTAGACCTACATGTATGCAGGCAGATGTTTGTTTTTGTTTTTGTAGTTTAGGGACCGTGTGTAGCACACAAGGCCTATATACAGTCCGGTTCCGTGCAAGAGAGTCGGCACAGAACCGCTCGATCCCCCTTTTCTTTAGTCACCTTTTACGACAAGCCCGGTGAGCTCTGAGCTGCAGGACAATTCTTTGTTCCCCGACCTGAAGGGGTAGTATGATGGCAGAGAATGCGTTTAAGCATTCAATAATGAGCGTCACGTAATCACCATTTGGCTTAGAAGCAGCCCAAGAACTAACAGCATTACTGTAGGCTCTTTTTGCATATTAATTCATGCAATCTGTGTAGTGCAACATGTGCAATATTGTGCATGTAGGCCTATGTGTATAGGCTTACATACACCTAGACTATTCCTAGACGTGAAGCGTGTCAATTTTAGACCAAAAGATTGATGCGTTTTTAGTGTTTATTGCAGTTACAGTTAGAGTGTAACATGCAGTAAGCCTTACCGAACGTAAACATTAGGTAAGTTATTAAGAACTGAAATTATTGTGCAGCAGTTGCCCTATATGCTGTACTATTATACACTGCAAGTACATAGGCTATATACAATGTAGTTGGGATTCTTTATGATGATGGTTCGACTGATGTCTGGCTTTGTGGTTATATATTTGGCGCGACCGAGTTACATAACTTATTTCTGCTGCCTGCAGGCTTTCTATGAGATGCTTATATTTTGGATAGATGCTCCCCAGTATACCTGTATGTAAACCATACACGTTGCAGAGATCAGCAGTTAGAGATAGGAGTTTGATTGACAGTAAAGTCAGAGGCTGTGAGTCTATGCGTGTGGGAGTGTCTATGACATGTGATACTTTGTTTTTACTTTTTCCAACGTTGGCCTTGATTTGCAGCCAGAATATACTGCTGCGTTTTCAGCGATCTCTCATACTGTAGCCCTCTTATCTTTGTCTGAAGCTGTCTGGAATATCTGCAGAACGGAAAGCTCAAAGTTATCTGAAGATTAAACAATGTATCCTACTGTGTAAAAATACTTGTCAAGCAATGAGCAGCGATTGATTGATAAAGTAGGCTACTTGAAAACGTATTTCTTTCAAAAGAAAAATCTGTTAACATTGTTTTCGTAGTTGTGTTTAGCTACCAAGTTTTTCTTAAGCCTGCATTTCATAGAATTTACAGCTTGAATCATGCATGGAAGTTACAAATGTAGGTAGGGCATACAATTTCAGCTCCTGAAAAGCACGCGGAGTTGATTCAAAGTCCATCGGTGGGGGGTGGTTCGATCCGTGATCTGTTTTCTCCTCCCAAGTCGACGTCTTCCTGTACCGGATCCAGCCATGACGTCAGCACAAATGGACAGACGAATGGGTTTCAAGGAAAGTCAACAACCAAGTTTACAAAAGTAGGTTCAGTACATTTTAAATCTGTTTAATATGAATATTTTGCTGGTGTCCTCTGTTTTGTATCTAGCTTTCTTGAGCCAATGAGATGCAAAATTGTTTTTTGCATCTCATTGGCTGGTGTTATTTGTGTCCGTTGCCATTCTTTTATCAATCGAGTCGTAACGACTTTATTGATGATAAGTTCTACAAAAAAGCTTTTTTCCTTACAACAATTACATTTAAAATTAATAGTTTAGACATTGACATATAGCAAATGGGCAAAGTGCGGTTAAAATGAAATTACAATGGCTTATTCAAATGAAAACTCATTTGGTGTTAGACAGTAAGACTTAGTGAAGACTAAGTACCGAACTGAGCAAGATTATTATAAATATTGCATGTTCAACACAGTTGTGTGTGTTATATGTCGTAGAGCTGTTTTGCAGCACTGCAGTAAAGGATCTAGTTGATGGATAAATCAGCTGGTGTGGAAATTCAGGTGGTAAAAAAATAATAGTGCCGACAGCGTGTAGTTTTGCACATCGGGCCAAGGCTCACTTTACTCTTTCTCCTCCACCCGACGGGCGCTACTGTTTTGGCCGCTAAGCGCTGCAGACTTACCGCTGAAGAACTTGTGTTCCAGAAATAGTCACTGTCTCAAACCGGCTTGGTGGATCATAGTTGATAAGCAGGGAAAGCATTGCTGATAGGAAACGTGTTCAATAACTCCAAGCTATAGAGGAATCGATGTGAACATAATATCGAAACTATTTAATCATCATTTAATCATGCAAATATACCAAAACAATTTTGGTATATTTGCATTGCATACTTTGTCGATAATTAATTTATATAAATAGAGCCATTAATATACCCCTTCTTATGTAAAAATCAATGTTTTTATATTCTTAGGTACCAAAAGGGTTTTGGATGAGACTGAAGTAAGAATTAAATGATCTGAAAGGACACTTGACCTTTCTACTTTCAATTTCCTCCAATTGCAGTTATATTACAATTTTTGTTAAATTGAAGATAATTACTGATGAATACTATTAATCCAGATGTCTGCCTTGCAGCCATTGGTGGACCTGACAGTTCAAGAAGGCCAGCGCGTCATGCTTGAGTGCACGATTCCTTCCTTTCCTCCCCCGGACTCAGTCCGCTGGTTTTTCCACGACGTGGAGATCAAGGCGACGTACGACTATGAGATTTCTTTTCGACAAGGCGTCTGTGCACTCGCCATTGCCGAGGTCTTCATGGAAGATGCTGGCAACTACGCGTGCGTGGCAACGGTGAAGGGGGTGCAAGCGAGGAGTTGTATGATGCTGCAAGTTACAGGCAGGAAGCTTTCTTTTGGTTCCAGGCTAGAAACTTTCTGATGGTTACGAGCAAGAAGCTTTTTGGTCTCTGTTGCATTGAAGCGTTTAGAGTCAATATCTGTGCTTCTTATGATCTCTAGAATCTTTTAGTTCTTGTATTCTGAAATGCTTGCATACAGACAGATAATATGATCACTGAGTTACACAAGAAATTAATCTAATTTAATGGTTATACGCAACAGCTAGAAATCATTTGAATAAAAAAAGCCTTTTCCAAAATGTATGATTTCAGTAAAAGGAAAAAGATTTAGAAATATATTTGCGAACGCTAGTGGATTATTATTTTGTCCATTTAGTTTCCTCCAAGTCCGCTCATGCGCCATCACTCCTGGTGAAGCGTGCTCCGATATTCGACAAGCCGCTGACCAGTTTGCGCCAGGCGCCAGGAAGTACCGCGTACTTTGAGTGCCACGTCACGGCCTCACCCCCCCCAGAGATCATCTGGTCACGCCAAGCTAGACCAATGCTCGACATGGCACGGTAGGCACGAGGGCGTGCCTTCTTTTGTCACTGAATTTTTCTGCTTTTGTGAAATATTGAAGCAAAAAATTGTGAATATAAAAGAAAATTGATTGTGCAATTTGCCGACTGGCGATTTGCAATGTGAAATTTTTTGATGATTTATATGTTGAATTTGTGTCTTATGACATAAAGAATGGGGATTTAATAAAAAACAGTTTAAAGGACTGTTGTTAGATCAGTAGACCATATGAAATACATATCATAAACAGTCCCGCTTTTTATCCAAATGAAGTTTCTTCCACACTAATATAATACACGCTATTCTTCTGCATAGGGTTGCCATATAGTGAAATCCGATGATTGTGCAGTTCTATGCTTGAGACTATGTTATCATAGATAACGGATGCTGAATGCTACGTTGGTCTATAATTGATGCCAAAGACATCTTGATTGAAGTCTGAATAACAGTACTATGGTCTCGCTGCTTCTGTCCAAGATGATGATTATTTGTTCTAGAGTCTCATGCAGTAGAGAAATTTCACGTTGAGCGAAAATGTAGGGCAGGCTTACTTACTGCATTATCGTAAAAAATGTGACATCCGACGTTTTAGCGCGCGTATCGTAAGGCAAGCCTGAATGCAAAGAGAGACGAACCTAAAAAAAATTGAACATATAAATAATTGATGTTGAATAGGCGAAAAAGAAATCGGGCCCGGTGGAACGTAATGCCGATTTTATTGGACCACCGCCGTTCGTATGCTGTAATACATTGCGTGCAATAGCCTAATCATCGTTTTTGAGGTCTATTCCAGTGCGTTGCAGGCGAGCCAGTAACGCCATGTCCGTGTCAACACGCGTTGTACGTTTATATTGGAGCTGGGTTTTTACATCCGGATGCCCTTCCTGCCACCAACCACAATAATAAATTACTCTGGGCAATGATTATCTGCTAGCGATACTTGTGTGTTTAACAGCCTTGCTGAAGTTCCTGTAACGCATGGTTTCGTAATTGCCGGCGCTTGGACTTGAACCCAGGTTTCTGGATTCTTCCTCCGACTCCTTAACCACTGCACCACAGCGCTTCATTACAGGTACAAGTCGACGTATGACCAGCACACGGGTGACACGTCACTCACGGTGGTCGGCGTGACGGAGGACGATGAAGGAGAGTACACGTGTGAGGCGGTCAACTCTGAGGGGGAGACGTTCACCACCGCCACGCTGGTCCTAGTCGCCAACCGTGGTAACGCTTACGATATTGGATAGACAGACTAACTTAATTAAAAGAATTTTTTTTTTGGCAAAAAAAAGATAAGTCTGGCGAAAAACTTATTCTTTGGGTGAATTTTTAAAAAATTTGTTGAGACTATAGTGCATAGATGCAGTTTTCATACTTTAGAGATTTTTCACTTTGAAAGTTTCTCATCATTTAGTTGTGTTGTGCGAGGAAAGGTGCATTGTTGACATTTGGAAAAGTATTAAACCACTAAAGTGTCGGCACTCGGCTGGTAGACGGTAACAAACTTGTTCAATGTACCTTTAAAGTTATCCATAGGTTGTAAGCCTGTTTACGAATCATTAATTGTATGTTATTTTACAACAATAGCCTCTGTTTTGTTGCTATTATTAAAGTTCAGATTTTTATTTAGTGTCTTTGCTTTCTTACTTGCGCTAGAATCACTGAGAATTGGCCCGAATCTTGGATTTTCACCACATCAGATGACATCTGCGTAAGTAGTACCAACTCCAAAACGTTGCAGTAAAAAATAACTTTGCTATATCCTGGTTTTTAATTATTAATTCGGAATTTAATCAACAAATCTTTTTCTCAGAGAGTGAATCAAAGCATAATGTAAGGCTTAATTATATATAATGCGCCTATGAGGATCAACGCTTAGCTCATCAGACGCAGACCAATTGCTAGTTTTGCAGACCTTTTGTCACTAGCTTGCTAAGTTTATAGTTTAACTCGTGTTTACCCCATGCGCATTGCAAACAAAATTACTACTCTAACTATAACAGCAGTTATGTTCGACTATGTGTGAAGGTCATCGACGGAAAGGTTCAATCTAGTTGGCAAGAACCAAGTACCAATCACTCGTGGTCGAACACTTTCCGTTGGAGATCTGACCAATAGAGTTGCACTCCAGCCTTCAGCCCATTCACCAGGGGCTTCTTCATTGGACATTATGCCCAAGGCTGACTTCCTGCAAACTGTCCTGCAGAGACGCATGAAATTTGACAGGTCACACTCTAAAGAAGTAGTTTTTGCTGGTGCCACAACTAGTTTCATAGTTTTTTATGTGCCCATGGAACTAAACTGCTCGCTGCGACCCTCTGCAGCCCTCTGCAACCCTCTACATCCCTCTGCAGCCCTTTGCAGTGCTTCTTTCTTCTTTTCTAGTTCTTCTTCCTGGCGCCCTCTGCAGTCCTCTGCAGCCCTCTGCAGCCCTCTGCAGTCCTTTGAGGCCCAGTTTAGTTTCATAGTTTTTCATAATGTCTGCAACTTCAGTTAGTTTGAAACTTGAAAATTTAGCATTGGCAACCACACTAGAATAATTCTCTAAAGTATATATTTTCAGTGATAGTTCAGCTAAGAATTGTTCAATTGAATCGGCATGATTTAACATTTGTAAGCACACCCGAGATGTTCTCCATATTCAGTGAATGTTTTGCTCTAAAAATTCAATTGAATCGGCATGATTTGAGCAAAGAAGACATTAGCCTATTGCGTTGTAACACCAAGAGCTTTTTATCACGTTCCTTTAAGTTTATGAAATGAATTTCTAATGGCATGTAGGCATCAAGTTGCAGCGAAGGATGCCGACTGTGTAAATTTGACAAGGGCGAGATCGGCGAGCATTGAGAAGATTACCACGTCCATTGGTCGGTCAGGGTCCATCACACGACCTCAGCCTCCATCCTTCACCAAGTTGTTGTCAGACATTACAATCAATGAGGGTGAACCTATCAGGTATATGACAGCTTCTGCTATCTCATACCGAGTGTAATTAACTTTTTGAATGTTCAGTAGCTATTAGATTTAAAAAAAGTTGTTTGACATTTCGTTTAAAAATTGTATGTGTTATATGCTGGATTTAGTTACTGTTTTTGTAGCTATGCTTTCTTTTGTCTTTGTTATATCATGAAGAAAATAAAGGAAAAGAAAAAGAAATGCGAAAAGGTAGAGCATGTAATTGTTATTTCTGTCTTTATTTTCATGTAAGCTTGAACAAGCTATTAGGTGTTGGCAAAGGTTATCTTGATATAACATGAACTTAGCTTATGATCATGATTTAAGCATTGCATTCAAGTGTTCCTCGAGGACTGTGTTGCTATTTTGCGTTGGTTATGTGTATTTGATTTTTTGTTGCTTAATATAGGCTGGAAGTGAGTTATGTTGGATCTCCATTGACTTCCTTGCAATGGATGCGTGATGAAATTGAAATTCAGTCATCACGAGATTTTGAAATAACAAACATTGCAGAGAGAAGCTGCCTTCGCATTCCCGAAGTCTTTGCGGAAGATGCTGGAAAGTACACCGTGCGAATCTCAAACCAATCCGGAACCGTCGAGTGTTTATGCCGACTAGCAGTTATTGGTTAGTCAATACACTAAATAATTGTTAAGAACATTCTTTATTTATTTGTTCTTTGAATTCCCATAGAGCACTATAGATTAATGATAAATTTGTCAGAGTTTAGCAGACAATATAGGTGATGATATAGGTTTAACAGGCAAGATAGATGGTGACTACTCATGTCCTTGCAGGCAATATAGATGGTGATGGCCATATATATAGATGGCCATAGCAGAGATTTAAGTAATACCTTATGTACTGCTCTGTATGCTTTCAGAAAGTTGCGATGTGATTCGAGATAGCCCTCCTCAGTTCAAAACTATGTTGTGTGATGCGACTGTTGACATTGGCCAGCCGGTCTCCTTCACCTGTCACGTGATTGGTCAGCCTAGACCGGATGTCTACTGGACCAAGGTCAGTGATTGGTCTAAGTTGTTCAGATCATTTATATATCTACAGTTTCTAATCACTATTGTGAATTTTCAGAATGATTGATATATTGCATAGTAATAGAAAACATGTTTAATTCATAATTGAAATCTGAGTAATATTCTTTTGCTGTTCATTTGTTATATCATCCTATGCTTTATATTTGCAAGATTGAGGTAGTAATCATTAAATGAGAACGCATTATCATGCGTGCTTGAATCACGAGCTTTGATGTCACTTATCTGTTGCAACTGAATGGCGTTGGGACTGGGCGGTAAATTTACCCGAAGCGTTAAAAGTCAAAAATGTTTGAGATTTTTAACTTTCAGCCTACTCGCAGTCACTGACTGATGTATTTTGCTCAGAACGGGCGGCGTCTTGTGTTCAGCAACAAGCACGCAATGAGTTGCCTCAGCGACCAGTACACACTCTGTATAGGCTGTGCGGAGCAGGACGATGTGGGCGTGTATGAGTGTGTCATAGCGAACAGTATCGGGCAGGCTTCTTGCCAGGCCGCGCTTAACATCAAAGGTAGCCTACTTCTGACTGTTTGTTCAAAATTTGATGCCCACTTAGTTTTGTCAGCATACTACAGCTGGTATTTTTGACTTTGAAATGACTTTTAAGGATTATTTTTTTGGCAATTTTTTGTCGTTAAAAGTTTGTGTAGTTTTTTATATTATTATAGTGGTTCTAGCATCAGACAAAGAGTCCAGAGACCTGGGTTTAAGTCCCCGCGCCGGGAACTATGAAACTCTGCTTTACAGGCACTTAGCAGGGCTGTTAAACGCACAAGTGTCGCTAGCTGATAATCATCGCTCTGTATAATTTATTATTCTGGTTGGCGATAGTAAGGGCATCAGGCCATAAAAATTAACTCGAATATAAACGCCTAACTTGTGTCAATACGAACATGGCCTTACAGGCTTGCCTGGCATTGGAACGGATGTCAAAAAACGACAAATTTTATTATTAGTATTTATTTCTATTCTAATGTATGTATGAATCACTATGAAAACGCTGATGTTGAATAGCTGCTAATGTGGTGCCCTACAAGCACCACATTAGCAGCACGCACTGCCATGGTGCATAGATATGCACCATGGCAGTATTGTCAGATTAAAGATATGTACATTGTCTTGCTCAAAATGATAATTTCCTACTGTCTGTATGTAAATTCTGTGAGCCACCTTGACAAGTATCAATATTCTTTCATTTACAGCTTCTTTTTACAATTTTCCTTATTTGTATCTTGCAGACTCTAACTCAGTTGGTCCAAAGTTTCTCAAAGTCCTGGAGGACACTACAGCGGTGGATGGTGACGAGGTAACCTTGTCCTGCCAGGTATTTGGTCACCCCGCCCCTTCCATATCCTGGTCACACAACGAGGCCATCATCGACGGAAGCAAAGACTACGTGGCTAGCTACAACAAAGTGACCGGCCTCATAAAACTCTCCATCTCCGACTGCATGCCTGACGACGAGGGGCGCTTCAAATGTTCCGCCAGCAACAGCGCCGGTCGCTGCGACACCGAATGCAGTCTCATTGTTCAACCCTCCGGGATAAAGAACACTCCGAGTTTCAATCTCGGACAGAAAATGCGAACAGGATTGCTGCTAGGCGCCAAGAAGCTTCAGTTTAAGTCAAAGAAGCAAACAAAGACAGACCACGTGGGTGGAAAAGAACAGAAGTGCGAGGCTCCCCGGTTCACCCAGCCCGTCCAGCCATGCGTCGCGTATGAGGGCGACGCGTTTGTTCTCGAGGCGGTGGTGGTGGGGACGCCGGAGCCCGAGGTCGTGTGGCTCAAGGACAAGGAGCAGCTGGGTGTGATGAGCGGGCGGCACGCTGCCATGTTTGACCGCATCACGGGGACGTGTAGTCTGATGGTGCACGCCGCGCAGGCGCGCGACGTTGGCGTGTATTCATGCCGCGCGACAAACACGGCGGGAAGGGCCATGTGCACGGCGAACGTGGTCGTTGTTCGTAAGTTTACTGCATAAGTTTAGCTTTTTTGTTGACACTAGATGAAGCTAGATGAAGATTTTTCTTTCTTTGGAAGGTTGCGATTGATCATGATTGTAAAGTGATTGTGTTGATTGCACAAATAAAAGATACTGACACAAGAATTTGCTGCTTAAAGTTTTCCAATGGGTGCAAATTGGCTTTCCTTGATGCGACAAGTTTACTGAGATAGTTTACCCATTTAGCATTTGATCTTTGAATGAATTCTGTTTTTCGTGAAGTTGACAATTGAGTTGACACGAAATAACAACTATAAGCTTACTTGGATATCTTTTTGGATCAAGTTGATTTTATTAATACTCTGATCAACTGGACATAGTGAATTAATTTTTTTTATTTATTCTGCTTTTATTTAATTTATGCAAATTTTGTATCTCGCAGATAGAAAGCTGTTAGATTTGAGACAATTTGTCCTTAGCGTCCAATTTTTTGCGACAAATAGACTCAGATTGCAACTCTGTTGTGCACAGCTGCTGGCTGCGAAGTGACGATCACGGAGAAGACTAAGTCTGTGAAGAGAGAGACGTTCAACATAGCTGGACTGGAAAAGATCCATGTACTCGAGACCTCTCCTGCCTTCACTCTCCCACTGCCTCCCATCACAGAGGTCGACCTTGGCAGGAGCCTCCTGTAAGTTTTATGAAATTTAATATAAAATTATTATTATTGTTTTTCTATAGATTTGATTACTAACTGTTTGTGAACAGTGAATACAATTTTCTTCTATCATAATAATATAGGGCAATGCGTTGCCAATGTTTGATGTTTATTGCTGCTGCACGCAAAGGTATTTTGGTTTAGTAATTATTTACTGTATTCTGAACTACTTTCACATCTCTTGGAATTAGAACCATTTAAATTTACGAAATTAACAATTATATCTCAAACTTTCTTTGTCTCCAGTACCGTACTGTAGTTCGGAATTTGACTTTTGCGGCTTAATGTAAGTGGGACATGAACCATTGTTATCACTCAATTATTTTTTCATCGATAGGCCTACATTTTGTTGACTTTTTTTGACATACACTTACTTACTTAACTACTTACTTACTTACTTGACTGTAGCTCAGCAGACTAAATTATGAGTTAATCTGTAGTCTAAACCAGGGCCGTAGGCTAAACTTCATTTCGACTAAGGGTTTTTTTGAGAGGTCATAAATATCTCTTCGTGTCCTATTCAGATGGTCTTAGTTCTTTATTTAACAATGATTTATGGACAAATGTTTGATGAGATTTGAATATTTTGGTATAAACTTACAACCATATGTCAAAAACAAGCAAAATCCTTTTGTTCAATTTTGGAGAATGTTTCATCCCCAAACCCCCCCCCTCCACCCTCCCAGCTCAAACACGTAATTTGCTGTTGCTAGATTGGAAGTAGAAGTTGAAGGTGAGCCTCGTCCCACTGTGTTCTGGTATAACAATGACAAAGAACTGCGACACGGCAAGGACATCCAGACTGCGTACGCTGACAACAAGGCACGGCTGATGATCTTCAGCATAGCAGAGACTCATCTGGGCAACTACGCGTGCAAGGTGGTTAACAAGCTCGGAGAAATAATGACCACTACATCAGTTCGATGCAAAGGTAACAATCTATTTATCTGTATATATTTCTAGTGATTTTGTTTCAATTTGATATCATTGGCGTTGTGAATCTTTGATTAGCAGTGCGGAGCAAGGAAATTTGTAGCGGCCTATTATCTGTTTAAGAACGTGTTAAAATCAAATTTGTATGTAAAAATTTTATTTCGCTCTTGATATAAACTTTTTTGTAATTATGGATAGTGTTTCCACTCACTTTGTTGAAAAAGCACCAAACTCTTGTTGAAAAGGCACATTTTGTGATCAAAACCACAAATAAAAAAGACACATCAGCTAATACAAATTGCATAAGCCTACTCAAAACAGCTGTAAAAACCAGTGTTTTCACTGATTTCTTAAAGAAAAAAACACTTATTTGTAAGTGAAAACGACATTTTGTTTTGCATTTGGTTAGACATAGTAACTTTAAAGAAGAAGTTACTGCGTCTGAATAAATGCTTGTGCTTCTTCTCAAATTTCAAATTTACTGCGTCAGCTCAATGGTTACTTTATATCATACTGGTAACTTATCAGTGTCCTCAAACTATGTCAAAATTACTACTTTTTATTCGTGATGCCTTTCTTAACAGTGCTTTTTTTAAAGGGACATTTTGGCCTTTTTTCTGGAACAAGCACCTAAAGCCGCATAAATCTCAAAAAGCACCTAGTTAATCAGAAAATCATATGAGTAATAAGCTTGATGGCTGCACAAATTATACACGTTTATTCCCTGCAAGCCAGGAAACAAACTATTGGCTTCAGCCCAGAGCTACCCGGGCAAGTCGTAAGAGGCGACTAAAGAAGGGGGAGCAGTTCTTTGCTTGGCAAAGCCGAGGCCTAGGCACTGAACCGGACTGTCATATTCTTCGTTACAGACACATGGTCGTTAAACTCTGAAGTAGAGAGAGATAAAAATTGTATATGATTACAAGACATATAAATCGATTTAAAACACAATGCTGAGTTCTATATTGCGGTGTTTGTTTCAAAAATGCACTCATAAGATAGATTAAATTATCGTATATTGAGTTAAGTTTGCCTTTGATTGAAATTTGCTTTGCATTTAGAATATCTGACGAAACCGTTTCCGGAGTCGAGCACTGCATCCACTACAAAATCTTTGTTCCAGAACGTGAAAGCCAAATTCATGCCCAAGTATCAGATTGAACATAAATCCAAAACCCCATCGCTGCTAAAAAATGGGCTTCAAATCGAACAAGAAGAACCACCAAAGTTTGTTCTACCCTTGTCAAATCTCTCTGCGAAGGACGGCCAACTTCTGGCGTTTAAGATAAAATATTTTGGCAGTCCTCTGATCACAATCACCTGGTTCTATAACGGACAGCCTCTGAACCCAAGCACAGATTTCCAGATAACTTCCGGACTGAAGACGGGAGAGTATCTTGGAAGCGGTGAGATTCTGGAAGGTTCTCTGAGGATTAGGGAAGTTTTCCCAGACGATGAAGGAGAGTATACATGCAGGGCTGAGAACCATCTTGGAACAGCAGTAACTCATTGTCATCTTAACGTACAAGGTAAGACTGAATGTGAATTGATGTCGCCTTTTGTGTGGTGAAGGAACAGTTCAAATTTTAAATGTAGCATGTGTAAATGTTGCATGCGCCAACACATTAACTGCTGAAGAAAATTTAATTAAAAGTCGAGCAAAATTATTCATGCATTATGAACGCCATTCTGACAACAAGTCAATAATAATTGATCTTTCAATTTCAGCAGTTTTCAACATAGCTCAAGTTTCTGATTTTTTTGTGTTGTCTTCTGCAGTTTTTTATATCAAAGCTCATGACGTCTTGATATGAAGAAAAGCAGTACAATTTTTGATTGTAGTGTTCTAATCTGATCATAGGATAGCTTTGCTTGTATGCTATGGTATTATGTTCATATACGCTTTATGGACACTTTAGGTGCATTTGTTGTAAATGGGTAGTAAGATATATTCACAAGAATTAAACAGTCTGTGAATCAGTTATTCTTACTGAAGAAAAGAGTTCCATTTCAAAACGAGATGAGACGATCTGAACAAAAATTTACAATGATATATTTAATATATGATTGAAAAGATGTAATCAGCTCCATTTTGTATAAAACATCTTAAATTTTTTGGCATTTGCAATCGAAATTTGTTAAATAAAATTGCAGAAGAAGGCGAGAATTTTCCCGCAAGCCAGAAATCAGACTTTCTCCACTCAACTAGATGCGCCTTGAGCGCGGAACCTCGAAGATTCTCCGAGACCATCGCAATCGACAACACTCCAACTCTTGAAGAGCAGTCGCTTCAGTTTGAAATACCGCCACCGAAACAAGAAAAAGCTGAAGTGTCCATGCGGAGCTCATCTCTACCGAGGGGATTAAAGATGGAAGTACAGGTCAGTCCTCAGCCGATGGTAACCGAGAGGAAAATAGTTGCGTTGAAGCAGCGAGTTGAGGCTGTTTCAACGCAGAGGCAGGAGATGATGATTGCGATTGAAAAGCAAAGAAGCCACTCGGATGCATTCACGTTGGATCATCAGCATCAGTTTAAGACAAAGCATACAGAAACGATGAAAGTCTCCACGTCTCAAGTTAACCTGAGACAGGCCGCAATAATGCCTACTGCTTTGCAGGTGTCTCGGGCTAAAATCGACGTATTTAGAGGACATTCGGAAGGAAGAGGTCAGGACGTTCAAAAAGCAAAACTCCCTGTGAAGATCCACGCCAAAACGCAGGCGGAAGAGTTTGAGATTATACGAAAGGAGTTGTATGGAAAAGCCGAAGGCACTCCACCTACGTTCACTGGACTGCTGCAGTCACAGCGCGTTATGGACGGAGAGCAAGTGACCTTTACGTGCTTGGTGAGCGGGGGACCGATGCCGGAGATCGTCTGGTTTCACGACGACAAGATGATCGACGATAATCCTGATTTCAAGACAAGCTACAATCGCGTGACTGGGGAGGTGAAGCTGATGATCGTGGAAGTGTTCCCACAGGACACAGGCGTGTATAACTGTGTCGCGAGCAACAAGTATGGACGGGCGGTGAACACGGCTGAACTGAAAGTGGAAGGTGAGCTGTGCATTATTTGCTTTAAGTAGGCTGTGTGATCGATTTGTTCAATTCTATTTTCTATTCATCACTATGCCAAGATTTCTTGGCATAGTGATTATCAGTTTGAATTGATCTCTAGTGCTCTTTGGATTTAAATATAGTCTAGACGTAAAATATTTGCTAATGTGATATTTGTTGTGTTATATTTGTTCAATATTTTAATGATTCTTATTGTGTATAGCAATGGTTTACTAGCAAATTTTCAACCGGAACCAATTTTTAATCTCAAGTAATATTTATTATTAAACGTTGATTAATTGGAATAGTAATGACTATTGAGATGGCTTTATGCTCATTGCTGTCTTTTATAGGCGAATTAATTGTGTGAATTTATTTGAAAGGCCACGCTTGTGAAAATAAAAGATTGTAATTATCTTACTCTGTTGCACTAAACAATTCTTGTGTCATTTTAGAAATTAAATACTATTGATAACCCATTTGACATAAACTATATGTTAAATAAACACTTTAAAATGCCTTAATCTTGTTCTGCAAGATTGATTATGATTGTGTACAAATAGTAATCTATACACGAATTGCATATCTGTTTATTAGAGTTTGAATATATTGCTGACGCGGAAGAAGCTGGCTTCACGTCACAAGCCGAATCCTCCTCCCTCTCAACTGCATCTGCTGACGAAGCAGAATTTCAGACAAGAACCCAGCGACTTCACGAAAGCGCGAATCAAATTCGTCTCGAAGAATCGATGAGTTCTGCAAATGCAAAGCTATTAACCACTGCCGTTAACCTGACACTAAACAAAGTGTCATTGACCAAGAAGGAAGATCCGATGACAAAAGCTGATGACAAACCATCACTAAAGAAAACCGTCTACGAAGAGACTGTTGTCATGGCAGATGTAAAATGGCAGAAAGCAATGCATGTCCCCACAAGAAAAGAAAGCATCCACGTTGAAACTGTACAAAATAATTCAGTTTCTACTCAGGAAATCGCATTACAGAATGCCTCCGTTAGTGATGTATCCATGGCAAAGAACATTGTCAAAGACCGCAGGTGTAGCACTCGCGTGGCAGCTGTTTATGAAGAAACCTTGCTCCATCGACTCTTCCCTATATCCACTGAACAAGAATGCGCTGAAAAAGCTCGACAGTCTACTACAAGACCAGAAGTGGATATCATTCAGGACACAAATATTTCCTTACTCCCAACGGCTGTCCAGGAAACTAAGCTTAGCGTTCAGCCTATGGATTCAGGTTTGTCTGAGTTTCCGGTGACGGTAACAGCAGCCGTAGCCGTAGACGTTGTGCCGGTCGCTACAACGCACGTAGCGACGGCCTTTGCAGCCTCTGTGGTATCGGCTCCTGCGGTTCTGCCTGCAATGGCAGTTGCTTCAAATACCACGACTGCTCCGACTTCTTCTGCCATATCTGAAATAACTGCTGATGCTTCAGTTTTAGTGCCGTGTAATGATGTACTGAACGAGGATATGGCGACGACTGAGAAAAATGTGGTGCAACTAGTGCTGTCATTACTATACAGCGAGGAAGAAGTGATTGCTTCGGTTAGAAAAGATTTGACGACTATACGGCTGATACCTGGATTTATTGTTCATTCAGCATCTGAATCAGTGGCGGTTGTTAAATTAATTACTACACCGGCAATCAGAATTACAATTTGCTTTGTACGCATGTCGGAAGAAACTGAAATTTCTGACCAGATGAGTGAATTTAAGTGTTTCCCTCATGAAACGTTGATTGCGGGGGAATTCCCAGTGGAATTGCACGATCCACCGGTTGATCAGAATGCGGCGATTAACATCGTTGATTCTCATGTTGATGACACATTGATGGCTATGACAGAATCTCTCAACGAAGCAGTGATCACGTCGTGTGACGAAAAGATACCAGATAAAAAAAATAAATCACTTGCGACAGAGGTAATGAATGTGTTAAATACAACGCCTGCCGTTATTACCAAGGACCTTGCTAATATGGATGCGGACAGTTGGACCCGAGAGCAGCCTAATGAAATCGGAGATGACATATTTTTTGATGCGCACAGTCGTTCGACAGGCCTCACCCAATCGTCAGTCAGTGACGTGTCAGAATCACTCGAAACATCAGATTTTGAGGACCTGCTGAGTGAAAAATCTCCGGCTAAAGCCGCGCTGTCAACGCGCGTCAATGCGTCTGATTTGTCCGACACAGATTTATCTGATCTATACGAGGCTAATTTTGAAGCGAGTCAAATGGAGATGACTTCGAGATCGTTGGCTATGAGGGACGAGGACTGGGGCTGGTATGAGCGACAGCAGAACTTGGAGCTAGGTGCAGAAATCCTGTCACTAACCAATGATCTGCTACACGCGAATGAAAAACTGTCCCAAAATGCTGTGGATGAAGGTCCTGTAGAATTCAAGTTGAGTGCTCCAGTTTTTGATAAGAGTCTCGAGGATCTCAGCACTACTGATGGGTCGCAGATTACGCTTTCGTGTCACGTGGCTGGCTATCCACTTCCTGTGATCACGTGGTGCGTGGACGGAGAGTCAATCAAAGAGTCTTCAGATTTTCATATGACATCGGATGACTGCGGTGCGTGTAGTCTGGCCATACTGAACACATTGCTGGAGGATGAGGGCGAATACACTGTGACGGCAGTGAATGACTTGGGGTCTAGCCGAACGTCCGCTTATCTAACTGTGCTGCGTAAGTAGGCTATACTAGACGGTACTTATTCCAGCATCAAGAATTACATGCTTGCTGCTACTCACTACACTGTTTAGGTGTGAGCTTATTTGATGTATTATTGAATGTATGTGTGTATTTTAATGTATTATTCTGTGTCGTAATTCGTTCAAGACCTATTTAATTGATAATGGCGTAAGTTTTCTGATTGACTTAAAAGTTTTTGTAATTTAGAGCAATTTATAGTTTGCTACAATGTTCAATGCAGTTTAAATTGATTCTGAATACAATTTATGTTAATTGATTAGAAATGAATGCAGCTTAATTCTGTTTACAGTTTCTGTACAATACATCTGAAATAGACTTCAAAGTATTGTAAATAGCCTCATTGTATATCTTTCCACAATAATTTTAGTTCTCAGTTTGTAGCTAGTACTTTAACTTTTTGCTACTGTAAGTAAATGTCTTTGTTATATCAGCCAATGATCTTCCGAGTATGACAAAAAAATTCAACAGCAATGAGAATATCAGTGATTGTATGACCGGTGAGCTAAAGCTTACCAGTGCAACGTCGGCTTTTGAGAATCAATCAGTTGACTGTAAATCTGGATCCACAATCATCCAGGCTAAGGTTGAAACAGAGGATTTTATTGAAGCATGTGTGGATGATCAAGAAGACGCTCTAAACGACAATAAGTCTGGCCTTGAACTACCTGGAGATAAATCACTGGGGCAAGAAGATGTTATGGAAACTATACAAAAATCTGAGTTGACATCTATCAAGGGTAAACGTTTTTAATATTCTAACCGACGTAAATTTAAATGTCAAATATTTTCATTCATTTTGTTCATTCATGTTTATTTTAATTTTATATAATATTTGGGAGATTATGCAATATTTTTATCTGCAAAGTACCGTACATTGCTACCTGCGCGTTTGTATTATGATCGCTTAATGAAGCCTGCTTGCAGCAGTCTGAAGTAGTTCCGAGGTAGTAAAATTGTAATTTTAGCTGCAGGCTCCTTGACTGCTGCGTGGTCAAGTTGTCGCATTTCGCCTCGATGCTCTTATAAACAAACGTACACAAAATTTTAATAAATTCGTCCTGCCTAACAATTATTAGCATTTGTTGTAAATGTGCTTTAAATAGAAATCAGGTGATCCTATCAGTTCTATGTTTTATTTGTACTAGAACTTTAGATTTGATTTTTTTACAGCATTGCAGTCGTATATAAATTAGCTGGGTTATGTTTAGAAATTTCATTCCTTTGTAGCAAATCTGGAGATCTCTGAATCAGATTCTGGGCTCTGTGACGATTCAGCGGCTGCAGTAAATTTAGTTGTTCAATTGAAATCAAATACATGCACGTTCGATCCAAAGTTGACTAATCTTGTGACGACTACAGCACAAAGCAATGATGATGAAGAAGAAATAACTGAAAGGGATATCATCAGTTCGCAGTTACGCACACATCAGACGTTGATGAGTAGAAAAGATGCCGAGGATTTGGCATTGTTACCTGAATACTACATTCTGGAATGTGCGTTGGATTATAAGATATCTGAAGCAGACCAAAAAAGCAACTTTAACCCAGTGCTTTCTGGGGAATTTTGTAACGAAGAGAAAGAAGGAAATAAAACTCCATCTGTTGTGTATAACATATCTCAGGGAGCAAGTAATGCTCAATGCGAGAAATTTGATTGCATGAAAAAAAGTGATATCGTTGAGGGGGAAGAGCCAGAAAAACGTTCACACATACCTGAGTTAGTGAACCAGTCAATGCTGGAAGAACTTAAGCAAGATGTGAAAGGCTTGGAGACAGCCAAATGTGCAGAAGACTCCAGTTCAGAAGACGAATCAGCATCAGAAATTTCCGATCCAGAATATCTGCCAGAATTAAAAATTTCTGGGTCAGTCGATCAACTAAAATTAAATACTTCAGAGCTCGAAGAACTGTCTGATTTAGAAGTTTATGAATCAGCAGACCAGCCAGTACTACAAGATTGTCAGACAAAAATTCAGGCAGTAGGAAGAGCTGATCAAACAGAAAACTGGCCAAGTGGAAGAATTTCTGAAACCGAAAACCACTCAAAGTTGCAATTATTCAAATCAAAGGATGAAGAAGAGCCTCCTGGTCAACTGAATCATTTGCTGAAACAAGATTTAGATGTAGTTTGCATGCCAGAACATGAAGCAAATGCTCTTGATAAAAACAGCAGTTCAATCACAAAAGTTACTAAAAAGGTCAATTGTGCAGTGGTAGATGCTTCTGATATAATCTGCAAAGGAGATGAACCGGTTTTTGAAACAGTAGACAAGCAAGGTTCTACAATACTTGACAAGCCAGAAAAGATAGCGTCTGAAACAATTGATAAGCCAGTGCAGGTACCAGAAAAGCCTGTCTGTGAAGTTGACGACCAGTCTGAATTGAATAGTTCTCAAATATTGGACAAGTTAGTGACGTCGGTGGAACTATTTGCTGAAGAGCTGCTGATTGTTACTATGAGTTTTGAACAGCAGGTTGAAGAAATATTATTCCTGGAAAAACTCAGCGCTAACGTCGTAGTAGTAAATGCTTCAGAGGACATCGTTGCAGTTTTCGACATTCATCAAAAAACAAATCTTAGTTTAGTCATGGAGCAGCATTGCCATATATCACCATTGACACTGCAAGAGTTGGAAAAAATTCAGGCATTTGATTTAATTAAAGAGAAGACTACAGAAAGTAAGATAAAAAGGAAAATAAAATCAGCCGAAAATATCAACAAAACTGTTGCGATTTATTTGGTTTTTCTGGAGCTTGTGGAATCAATTATTGCAGATGAATTTGAGGTTGTCGCATCGCATTTAGAACTGGTTGTTGATATCAAACAGACTGTGGTTGAGGATATGAAGTTTGTGGAAAATGTCGAGAAGTTAATGCTACTGTTCCTTGCAAATGAAATTTGTCGAGAAATAGTCAATGACGAATATATTGAAAAAATATCAGATCATGTGCAAGTTGAAGAACGTGCAGTAGTCACGAACACGGATGCTCAGTGTGCTTCATATAGCGATTGCATTGTGAAAGCGTCAGCATTTTTGTCTCCAGAAAATCGCTTGTTGATGTTATATGATGACAAAACACTAGAAATGCTGGAACGAAATGAAAAATCGGAAACTGCGTCGTTTAGCCCAATAGTGATATCCTTAGAACAGCCCTCGGACGTTAATAGGAATAAATCATCATTCCTTTTGAAGGAACAGCAAGTTTCAGTTCAAACTATGGAAGAGATCGAAGAATTAGCTGTCAAAAAGTCGGAGAAAATGACATTAGAATGCGTTGCGAATGAAGCGGTAGAAAAATCAAAAATTGTGCAGGTTTTTACTAATGTAAAGGAGCAGCTGAAACACTTGCAATTGGATGAAATTCTGGAGTTGCAAACTACATACTCTAAATATCACAAACCGCTCAGTGGTGACTTTATTCCAACTGTGCAGTTGTACAAGGCATCAAAAAGCAAAGCCATCGCAACATCTGCTGAACAAATCTGTACACTAAGCGTTGAAGTCTCTGAATCAGACATTGAGACGCTACAGGAGCATGAGGCATCAATCAAAGACACCGAAAAACCAGTTTATGAGACAGGCGTCGATGAAATAAAGGTTGAGCTGAATCTGTGCCCCATTGCCATTCTGAAGCGATTATCCAACTGTAGTGTGGTAGAGTGCGAGTCAGTCACTCTGACCTGTGAGTTGTCCCAGCCGAATATACCAGTTGTGTGGCTGAAGGGAAAACTACCGGTCGTGACGTCGGAAAGGGTTAAAGTGAGAAGTGAGCAAGCGAGTCATTTTCTGGTGGTCAAATCTTGCAGTGTTGAGGATGCGGATGTGTACACTATGAAAGTTGATGAGGAGGTGAAGTGTAGCGGCACATTAACTGTTCTCCGTAAGTCATTACATATCCAATATAAATTGAAATTCTGCTTTATTAACTAATTTCTTAAATTGTTTTATTTTTGATTAATAATCTAATAGACATTCATTTTTTTATTATATGAATAATTTAATAATTGTTAGTTTCAATTATTTGCTCATTTATGCATCTAGCCCGAGACCATGCTGAAAATATATGCTAGAATGCTGAACATAGTTTTATCTGATGCTGAATATAGCGCGTTCTTTATTCTTTCGCTGCCCTAGATGATTGATTTAAAGAATACATGTGAAATTGCAGCTGTATATTTGTTTGAAATTTGTGTAATAAGTCTTTTGCATTCCTCCGCAGTGCCACCCAGCTTCGATCTTGAAGTCTCATTCAAAGGCAACCTTTCAGTTAAAGTTGGAGCAACGGCTTCATTCAAGCTCAAATTTTCTTCCGATCCTATGCCGGTTATTTCCTTGAAGCTGAATGGCATTGATGCTTCTAAAAATGCACGAATCACTACAAAAATTCTGAATAACAACACAATTGAGCTGGGTATAATGAACGCTGAGAAGCAGGATGCCGGAGATTATACGATTGATCTAGTGAACACAGCAGGAAAGACATCTCTTCCTATTAAACTGACGGTGTTGAGTAAGTCAAGCTATTGTAGCAAAATGTACATTTTAAGTGCATTTATTTTAGTTTAATAAGAATTAATATGTTAATTTTGTAGTCCTTTAATACTGTGTCGTGTTATTGTTTTTATAACTATCACTCGCCGATGCAAATTATTGATCTGTCACGCTTCACATCTAGGTCTGTTTAAATGTTTTCATATGAACAAATACTTCTGCATAGCAGTCTTCCGACCACTTTTGTGCTGATGTGATATTATTGCGCAACATGAATTTGTAAACCAACTTGACACCTGATAATTGAAGAAATATTTATGTTAATTGCAATGCCCTCAGAGTGTTAAATGACGTACTGTTTCATTTAATACTACAGATACAAATGTGATTATATCTGTTTAAATCTGCCAAATCGTTATGCAGTTTACCTTCTTCTTGCAACGGAGGGCATTGATGGTAGTTTGATGATTTATATTTCTGACTATATATTTTTTCAGCTGAACCACTGGCGCCCTCTGGTCTTCTCGTTGACAATATAGGCAAGACTGCGTGTTTTGTGACCTTTGAGCCTCCCCTTTCTGATGGAGGTTCCTCACTAATCGGATATATCATTGAACTCTGCTCAAATGACAGCTCAGTCTGGACACAAGTCAACCAATCACCAATCACAGATCGATCTCTGAATATCGATACCTTGACTGCAGAGACTGAGTACAGCATCCGCGTCTATGCTGTCAATGATATTGGTAAGAGCGATCCGAGTGGCGAATCGCGTTTTGTTACGAAGGATCTGTACACTGTTCCCAGTCAGCCTAGAGCTCCAACTATAAAAAGCATATCAAGCAGTGATATGACTATTTCCTGGTCAGCGCCGGAGAATGATGGAGGGTCTCCGGTGTTCAAATACGTTGTCGAGTGGAAGAAGGACGACGAAGACGATTGGAGGGTTATTCTGGCAAGGAAGGATGACATGGAGTGTTTCACGGTGTCGGGGCTGTCGGAGAATGTTCTGTACGTAGTGCGTGTTACTGCGATCAACGCCGCTGGGTTCAGCGAACCATCTGAACCGTCCCAGCCTTCTCAATATGGTCAGTTCAGCGCTGAAAGATCTTCAGTAGAATATCAAATAGAAATTTATGGAGTTTTAGTCACAGGTTTGCTTATTTTTCTGTTACCATACGAGTTGCATTCAAATTTTTGTGCTTGTATCGCCCATATTGACAAAGTCTAATTTATATACTCGTATCATCCATATTGCCAAAAAATCACAGCCTGAAACGACCAGCTAAAGAAAGCATTTTTAGCCATATTAATAAAAATTATATACTAACTATAGTATGTTGCATATCGTTGTTATGATTATATAAATTGCCACCATGAAACAACTATAACTTGTGACTTTATATTCACATTTAGATGCGAGTGAATTCGCATTGTAACTTTTACAGATTATGGCTGCAAATTGTACATACAAGACATGATGCCTGTAGTAGTCATGTTTGCCTAGCGAAAGTGCTTAATGGTGACAGGCTGCTAATGATGATTCTGTTTTTAAATTCAAGCTCCACCAAGATTCACTAAGGAAGCCGAAGAGATTGTAAAGTTGAATCGAGGATCATCGACAATCGTTCAAATCCCTTTCGTCTCGGGCAGCCTTCCCAGGGCTTTATGGATGCGAGATGGCATGGAATTCAACGGAAATGAGAGGATCAAATTGGATCGGTGCAAGGACTCAGTTATTCTAACGCTGGTAGAAGTAGAGAGAGAAGATGGTGGGCAGTACGACGTTACACTGAGCACTGAACAGGGCCAATGTTCTTACAAAGTCACAGTCATCGTTCAAGGCTAGTGAATTAATTAAGCCTGATCGTAATGCATATTTTATTGATGAATGCTAGAATTTATGCTTTACGGGCAATTTGGAATGTCCGTGGAGAATTTTATGATCACCTTTGTTTTAAACATTGTATGAATATTTTAGAGATGATTTTGCAAGGTCTTGAAATTCAGCAATATAATCATTTTTGTTGCCATAATTTTTCCATCATTTTATTTTTAAGAAGGTGCCTGAATTTATATAAGGTGAATTTTGATTATAATAGCAATTTGAATTGACTTAATGTTGACAATGTTGTTTCAGATGTGCCCGGGCCACCAAGAGAATTTAACGTTAACACTGCAACAGACAGGTTCATTACATTGAGCTGGTTGCCTCCTGAGGACTACGGGGGTTCACCATCGGTGGAGTATCAGATAGAAAGAAAAATGGAGTACTCAGATGATGAATGGACCCCTGTTGTGATCAGCTTGGACTCCCTGGAAACAACCGTGGATAATTTGATTGCCGGAAAGAAATATTTATTCCGCATTTCTGCGAAAAATTCGATGGGTGTCGGGGTGTATGCTGCTTTGGCTGATTCCGTTTCCCTTGGTAATTGTTTTTCTTTTCTCTTTGTAATTTTTAGATTATCGTGATATACTGATGCTCGCAGCTATTTTCCGTTGTTCATGTACAAGTTGTAGATTGTTATGCTTAAATTAATTTTTTTATTAGCCACTCAGAACAAGCATGTAATTACTTATCAGTTTTTTAATCGTTTTTTAAATATCATCTCATCATTTAAAAATTAATTTAATTGATTTCAAAGTCAATCGTCTAGCAAATTATCATGAGTTTGCTATTTTGGGGTAAATTTAGAAAGTAATGCATTTGTTCTGAGCTCATCTGTGAAACTATTGCTAATTACATGCATTATTATTGTTGCTATTAACTATTTATGATGTTGGAATTAATATTGATTTTGGTGCATCATAGTGAAGAAAATGAATGAAAAAGGCTTCAAAATAGAGCCATGCCAGACAAACTCGTCGAGGCTTGCTTCGTGTCGAGGAGGCTGGAGTGGATGCAAAGTTGCGAAGTCGCAAAGTTGCAGTCGCAAATTCGTAAAGTGCATTTTAAATAAAATATCCGACTAGGGGTTAAGCTTCTACTTTGTAACCTTTTTGCAGCTTTTCTGAATTTATTTATTTTTTTTATGTTATTAGTTTCCTTTGATGTCCAGTGCAAATAGGTTTCAAGCCGTGCTTCATAAAGAATCTCCCGACTTGTCTAGAGATCCCTGAAGATGAAACGTTTCGTCTCGTCTGCTACAACGGTCGGAGGGGCAGCAAACCCGCCTTTGTCAAGCGGCTGCCGGTCAACGTGGATTCCCAAAGAGTGCCCGACCTGGAAACAGGAGATACAGAAGAGGAAAGGGAAGAGGAAGATATCGGAAAGAGTTTGTCCTTGCGTCGAAAGCGAGAGACAGTCTTACCAGGCGCAAGAAGTGAGAAAATTATTAATGTTACAGCTTTCATCTGTTTTTTCTTGCAGTTTCTATAGTTAGCAATAACTGAGATAAAAATTGTCCGAGCAGCGTATGGTTTTTTTGCATGCCTCAATTAAATTTACTATTCAAGTAGAAAATATTAATATTATATAGTTGTTGCAATGCGGGATGAAATTTATAGAGAATGGGGATTAAGATGCAGGTGATACTGAGTATTGATTTGTGATATTCTCCATCAGCAATTATATTTGACATTTTTCATAAAAATAATTATATTGAATAAAATGTTTAAAATATAAATTCAATGACATCTAATTCCGTGTTAGTATTTATCGTCTGCTCAGAATCCCTTGGATTGCAAGGCGCTCTAGAATTGTGTGAGACAATTCTGAGGCAATGGTGCCATAGTAAAATGGCCTCTATTATTTTTCTCCAAATTATCTGTTCTTCTCTTCCAGTGACGCCCCTTTCTCCTGGATCCCTCTGCATAACTGACCTGACCGCCACGAGCGCCTGCATCCAATGGGAGGCGCCGCTGGATTGCGGCGGCGGACCAATCACGCGCTACGTCCTGGAGAAGCGCGAGGCCGGCCACGCCCCCTGGGTGATTCTTGCTGACCTGCCCGGTGACGTCACAGAGTGCGAGCTGGACAACATGATCGCCGACAGGGGCTACTATCTGCGCATATCGGCACAAAACGAGTATGGGGTTGGTCCCACGACTGAACTCCACGACCTCGTCAGGGTATCAGCCACCGAGATGGGTATCAGTCTATGCTATTTATTGGCTTTTACTTGTACTTGTTTTCTTTTCATTGAGTACCGTAAATAGAGAAAAATAATGGTAGACTAGTTGCTCACAAAACTCATGCCTGTATTGAGTTTGATTTAGCAGCAAGCAATATTCCTTTTTGTGAGTATTATGTTGGTGAGTGATATGTGGGTGATAATTATGTTCACCACAGCTGGTTGCCACGCTGTGGTAGTTATTTCACTCAGGTAACAAGTGCTGCAAAAATTGAGATTATCTGTCAAAACTGAATTGATTTGGAAAGTAACAAAAATGATACGTAAAGTTAATTGCTGACCAAACTGATCCTTGAATCTTCACTGCATTTGTCTCAAAAATCTTATATATATATAATATTAGTTAAAGTTGTATTACTTTATTTATTTTTGTTTTTCACAATACGTTTTCCAGCAGAACCTAGTCTAAAAACAGTAATCTTTCAATTGACGATTTGATTGGATACCGTTTTTATAACATTTTCCCACTTGCAGATCCACCGACACCGCCTTCCAACCTTCAGAGCTTTCCCCGCGACGATCTCAGCGTCGAACTGACCTGGGACCCCTCCACCTCTGACCCTGCTGCCCCCCTCCTCCACTACGTCATCGAGGGGCGCGAAATCAGGGGGCCGCGCTGGGTCAGGGTGCACAAAATTCTCGTCAAAGGGTGTCGCCATGTTGTGGAGAGCCTTGTGGAAGGGAGCGAGTATGAGTTTGAAGTGTTTGCGCGCAACGTGGCGGGGATGAGCAAGTCATCGGGGATGGTGAAACAAGTGGCTTGCTGCCAGAAATGTAAGAAGTTTGCTGTGTCGGTTTGTGTGCTTCTACACGCATGCCGTAATAAGTGTCTCTTGTTGGACTTCATTTGGGCCATCCACTTATAATAATAATGAGTTTAAAGCCCGTTTCGGCGTCCTTGAGTGTCATCGGGGACACTTCTGATATGTTTGTTATTACGTGTTTAACGATGTTTCTGAAACTAGGGGCATCTATGTAAAATTATTATGTTTTCATGTTCTTTTATTTGTGTTCAATGATAGTAAATGTGGTGTTTTGAATTTGCATTGCGATTTACTAAACAAAATTCTTTTCTGATTTGATAGAACATGTCTAATTTCAGCGATTATAGCAGTCTAATTTTCAAAAAGGAAAATTTCTCGGTGCAAGAATTAATCTTTGCACATCTTTAGTATCGAGTAATAATTGTTACAATTGAAATTAAATCGTAAATCTTTAGTTGTTGCTAATGTATTCATCCATTCAAGATGTACGTAAGTATGTAAATGGGAATTGGTAAGTACGTAAGTAAGTGGGAATTGTTGTATATGATAGCTGAAGATCCAAGGTTTGTCGCTGAGCTGAAGGATACAGTGGTAGTGGCTGGATGCAAAGCAGAGTTTGAGTGCACCATCGCAGGAAATCCTCCGCCTCATGTCAGATGGTAGGCTATTATAAACTGTGAAAACAGATCAAATGCTGATTTTTGTACCATTAACTGATGAAGGTAGGTTGATTGATTGAACAATTTGCTGTTTGATTGAAGATTTGTTACAAATTGAGAAATATATGGGATATAGAATATCTTTTGTGGTCTTAAGTGTCAAAATTTAAAATAATGTTTATAGCCAAATAAACTGTTAAATCATGGGCCTAGGATATATAATATAACTATTAATTTTAGCAGCGTAACTAACTAAAATATTGTGACTTTCTCAACTTTATGACACAACAAAACGACCACTTTTGGCTCTATATGTCAACAAAATGATTGTCAACTTTGATTATTAAGTTGTGACTTTGAATTCTGATTTATATTGTTAATTTACTTGCTATAGGTTTAAGAATTTGCGTGAGATATTTGACGGATATCGGCACAAGATATCTCAGGACAACAGCACCTATCGGCTTGAATTGAACAATGTGGAGCAAGAGGATGTGTGTGAGATTGAGTGCAGAGCATTCAACCGTGCTGGCATGGCTGTCTCCAGGGCTAAAATCATTATTAACGGTAGCAAAGCTTTCATTTTACTTGCTTTTTTTCTCTTCTGAATTTTTCCCCTTGTTTGTTCTAAAAGCTTCCCGTGAAAATTTTGTAATAAGTGGTTGACAATGTGATTTTAAATGAAGCTCTAGATTTGCGGAGCGGAATACAAAATGGTATTTGCTCTCATAAATTTTCCAGCAGTCACGATAAAAATATTCCTCTGATATATCTGATGAAGTTAGATATATCCTACTCCGCACTTTATAGCTTTCTAGACCGTACGCTTGCAATACTAAACAACGAAACTAACGTCGTCATCGTTGACAAAAAATGAGCGTTAAGCTTCTTTTGCCATTGTGCTCATGCTTCTGTCCAACCATGCGGAACTTTTTAAGCATCTCTTTCATTAGCGTTAAGTACTTGATATATTCAATATGGATATTTATCGTCATATATGCTTTACGTCCACTTTTCTGAGCTAGCACGGTTTGAACGTTTCCCCCGATGAGACGTATCGCGACGTGCACTCTTGATTCTCGATGGCATTTACCGTCGAGGCATTTGTACCTCCCTCCTAGCGAGGCATGATGAAATACTATATGTTTTATTCTTTTTTTTTGTATTGACATTTTCAGCTCCAGCTCGGCTGCTGCTGACGCCAAGATTTCTCAGCGGCCTCAGCTTCAGCCAGGGTCAGACTCTGTGTCTCCGTGTACCGATAGAGGGTGGCCCGCAGCTAGAAGTCACCTGGAGCAGAGACGGAAAAGTATTGCTGCCCAGCGAGCGCTGTCAGCTGGAGACAGAGGAAGGGAGTGTGACATTGAGAGTGAGAGAGTGTGACAGAAGGAAGGATGGGGGGCAGTACTCTCTGAGGATCAAGAATGAGCTGGGAGCAGATGAGGCTGCCTTCTTTGTCACTATTACTGGTAAATACGATTGGTAATTGTCTTAATTCTTATCAGTAGAATGCACTTCACGCTGATAATTTTGTTATATAATAAGCTTCGAGGACTTCTATAAATTTGGATTTTTAAATTTGTTAGGCCTATAGTTTCTATTAAACGTGTGATATACTGTGTTTTTCTTCACGTCTTGGTGATATATTTTTAGAACTGTCGGTTTCTGTTACAACAAGATCAATTATTATTTGATGGCCGTCTTTTTCTTCTTTTTACTTCAAACTGCTTTTGAACTGCCTGAATTGACAGTTTTTGTTTGTTGTCGCTATAATGCCTGCTCATCGTAGTACGTTGAATTGAATCCAAAACTGCCCTTGTTGTAATCTTCCATGCCTCAAAAACCGCATTTCCTTGGTAGTGGATGTCTAAGATATGCAGTCTCACTGACTGCGACACACTGTGTGCATTGAACATTTTACAACTTTTTTTTGCTTTTCAGATCGATCATTGCCTCCGCACGGCAAGCCAGCACTGAAGCAGATTAGCAGCGACTCATGTCAGTTGGACTGGTCCCCTCCCGCCGATGACGGCGGCGCCGCTGTGACGTCATACGTCGTCGAGAAACTTGAGTTTCCTTCAGTAAAAGACCCGCAGGCGGATGATCATGCATTTCCGCCAAAAGAAGAAATTGCAGGTGCCATGTGGCATAGGGCTGGGTCGACTCATTCCACGCGCATGGTGGTGTATCGGCTGGACCCGACGATGACATACAGATTCAGGGTGAGAGTGGAGAATGCGCTGGGGTACAGTGATGCGGGGGTGGAGTCAGACTCGCTCGTGATGGAGCCGGCGAGCTCTGAGATGAACTATGATGCTCTCGGTAAGACTCGTCCCTATGAAGTTTGCTTTGCTATTATTTGGAAAGATAGAATTTTGTCATATATTTTCAATGAGCAGTTTGTGCGTTTTTTACCTGATGTCTTTTAATAAAAATTGATAAATAAATTTCAACGTTTTTGATCAAAACCAATGCGCCACCTGTGTAGTTTACATTAGATGAAGATGATTGTGCATCAAAATGAAAGGGAGATGACCCTACCGATCGCAGCACGTCCTAGCTTCAGTCATAGTTATTCTCAATAGTTCGTTCTCATTGTTTTATATGATTTTTAAGAGGAATGGAATTTTGTTTACTGCAAGCTTTCGTTAGTCAAGTATGTAGTTCAGGTATGGCTGTATGGCTTACATTTTTACTCATTTTAAATTGGAGTTTGTAACGAAATATAATGGTGATGGAATGCTGATGTGCGTTAGGCCACTTTTCTCATATAGTGAAATTCTTTGATCAAAAAGCATTGATATTATCTTATCATGAGTTTTATCTGTCGTTAGGTCTAAGTAAAATATACTCTCGTGTCTGAGGTGCATGAGACGTGTGGGCAATGGAACAAAGACGTCGACAGTTGACTGACATTGTGACGTGCAAGGGTAGCTGTTGTTGCAGTCTGCACAGACCCAGCAGTGGCGCGTAAGAAGGTGGACGTGACGAAGATGAAGGGAGAAACTGAGCTCAACCGCAAGTACATCATCTGTGAGGAACTCGGCAGGTACGAATCATAGCTGAATTTCTACTCCGCTCCTTGTGATTGATTAAATTTAGCAAAGGCAGCATCAACTGAGTTTGACTGCTGGGTCTGCTCTGACTGTAACAAGAACATCTGCATGTCACAGTGTACTGTATGTACAGTTAAGATCTGATGAATATAATCTTGTTAAGATGATAAATATGGTACATCAAAATCAATGAGACATGATGTTGACAATCTTGCGTTTTGAAAAATAATATGAGTAGCAAATAATATTAATAATAATAGTTATCGTAGCAATAATGATAGTAGTAGTCAGACCTATCAAAGCTTCAAAATCTTTTAGATAAATTTAAATCTGCTGTACAAATCATGTCATTGAAGTATTTCACTGTTCATAACAAACTTTCATTAAAGTTCTTTGATGATGGATTGAGTTTTATCTTCGTTTTTAAGAATTTTCTTTTTCTGTGCATGAATTGTCTTTTATTTACGTAGTTTCTTATAATTTAAAAAAAATTTGAATTAATACTTGCATGCGTGGATGATGATGATGATGATGATGATGCGCTATTGCGCATTTGAACTATTAAAAAGAATTTCTGTCTTATTTAGTAGTTAAACTGCTCTAATTTACTACTATACCGTCATGCAACAAACAAACTTTTATGATGATTTATTTAAATCAACTCTCATTGATAGCGAAGGCTTGGTGCGCAGGGGTCAGTTCGGCGTCGTGCATAGAGCGATAGAGCGCGCAACTGGTCGTAACTGCGTGGCCAAGTTTGTGGTCTGCACGACGATCGAGCGCGCGATGGTGCGTCAGGAGATTGAGATTATGAGTGAACTCAACCACCACAGCCTCCAGCACCTGCACGAGGCCTTCGAGACCACCGGGGAAATGGCATTCATGCTCGAGTTGTACGTGGCTGCGACGCTTTTCTCAAGCACTGGGAATCGCGTTGTAAATATTTAGTTGGCGAGCTACATCAATTTAATAGGGTTTTAACTTTTTTTACCCGAAATATTGTCTATTATTTTGTCACGGAACTCGACGCGATTGAATGCCAGCAATCAGCATAGATCTGTATGTAAAAGCGAACTGGAGTTCTGCAGCATACTGAATTCTGCATTCAGTATTGTTAGTGTCACACGCATATATTTAGTTTACATTCATCTTCTTTGGGACACAGATTGTCAATGACGGATTTTTTGAACTGCTGTTGATGTCAACATGTGTTACTCGCTTAGATAGCAATTTTGACACTGTTATAGCTGTTGCAAGATCAACATCGTTATGCCGTATTTAAATTCTGATGCATTTCTTTTGCAGCATAACAGGCAGCGATATTTTGACGAGGATCACGCGGGCTGACTCTGATCACACAGAGCTGCGCTGCATTCACTGGATGCGACAGATCTGTCAAGGCGTGGCACACATGCACAAACAGAACATCATTCATTTGGACATCAGAGTAAGCAAAGTCACATCAAACACACATGTTTTTTTGGAGCGCACTAAATTCTTCTTTTGTATCATTTTTTATGTCTATTTTTTTATGATAAGTTTTATGTTATCAGTCAATATGTTTATGGTTTTGTTAGTAAGCCTATTGCCGTTTGAGATGGGAATGCATTGCTTTCAAGGAAGAGATTTTGCCTTCTCTCAGACGTTTCGTTTCATTTCGTTTTACGCTTTGATATAATTGTTTAACTTAAAGTCATAATTTTAAGTTGTTGCCAAAAGTAAGTATATCTTCTTTG
>JAQIWG010000440.1:0-34120 GCA_034695025.1 Chamaedrilus cognettii
AGAATTGATGGGATAATTAACAAAACTGTGACAAACCTAACAGAAAAGTTTTTAACAAACTACTGTTGATGTGTCACACGTATACAACCATCCGCTGATGACATTTCGGTCATTGTTCCATATTGTTCAAGAATGATCATTGCATTTTATGCACGTGATGTGTGTAGTATGTGGTGATCATTCAAGATACAATACGACACTCAAATACGATGGCGCATGGGGGTCCATAGCTTTGAGCCACCCTGTTTTATGACCCTTCAAACTGTCTGGGTTTCCTAGATTTCACCCGCTTGATGCCCGTGACAAGCGGAAATCCCCGATGACGTTTTTCAATGCCGAAACGAACCAAACATTATTATATTTAATTAACTATCCTCCTTTATACCGTGTAATCTGTCAATGTCCATGTTTTCACACAGGTTTGCATGTTTTCGCCCACCCTGATCAGGACTGCTGGGGGGAGCTGAGTTTTTATGGCCGGATGCCTTCCTGATGCCAACCAAATAAATAATTATCTGGCACGCGGTTAGCAGCTAGCGACACTTGTGTGTTCCTCGCTGAAGGGCCTGTGACGCATGGTTTCATAGCTGCCGGCGCGGGGACTTGAACCCAGCTCCTCTGGACTCGAAGTCCGACGCCTTAACTACTACACCGCAGCGCCTCGCGTATTATTTATTGCAAATGCCATAGAAGAAGGCAGCGTTACGGAGGCAGCATGCGGTTCAACAGCATGTCCGTCTTGCGTTTCTCGTCGAGCAGCTCCGCGGTGCGCTGACCGACGATCGACTCGAGGTTGTTCGAATACTTCTCGAGCTTTGCCAGCACGTGGTCCACAATGTCGAGCTTGCTGGAACAAAACACACAATTTTTTGTCAGATTCAAGCGTCTTTTTTCTCTACTTAGACTAGCTAGTTTTTGTCTTCATCACAGCTCCATCGGCTTCTCAATTCATTCGATTACCAACACGACAACAAAAGAATAATAATAATAATAATGTTGAGTTCAACGTCCGTTTCGGCGCCCGAAGTCGTCATCGGGGACGTGGCAGACGAATTTAGACCACCTTGCCAAAGGATACACAAAGTGACTGCAATAATTTGCTACAACGCTCTGACTTTTTTTGCAAGTGAATCTTGTCAGCGTATTTGTTTTAGAGCTATGCCTATTTTACAGAGATTTCCACCCACCGCTAGCAACATTATTCTGTAGTGTTCCGCCATTTGACATGTGTTTGGTGTCCAACCTTGCACCTAGCCGATCATTAGCCCTTCTTCATCTCAATACGATTGCTTCTCAAGTAAGTTGTCTATCATGATACTTGGCTTTTCCATTCCTCTCTTCCCCTTCATTCTTCCCTCCGTTATGTCTCTCCATAATCCCGCACATCTCAGTGCATGTCCCATCGAGTTTTTCTTTGCTCTGACTCCGCCACCATCATTCAACCATATTCTTTGTTTTTTCTATTCTCTACAACGCTTCCTTATTTCTTATTTTTCTGTCAAGTTATTCTTCTCCATTCTTCTCCATGCCCACATTTCAAAACGAGCCATTCCTTGAGCGGACCTTTGAACACCCGCAATTCAAGTAAAACCTCTTTTTCACTTCCGTTTCAATGACTACATATTTTATTCCTTAAAAGATGCGATGTACATGCTTCCGTAATCTATATCACAGGGTTGCATTTGACCCAATCTATCTCTGACCAGACCTGCCCTTGTTGCTTCGCTTCATCGTCCTCGTCAGGTCGTCGAAGCTCGGTCTCAGTCCCGGGTCTTCCTCCCAGCACTGCGCCAGCAGGTGCGCTAACTCGGGCATCTCGACAGTGGGACCGGGCAGCGCCGGGCGGTGGGGGTTCCAGCCTCCAAGCATCACCTTGTTTATGGTATCTGCAGCGGGGGCAGGAAGGATTGAGTCAGCTCTTACGCCTGGTTGCTCGACCTCGATGAGTGCGATTTTAAGTGCAATTTAGTGACGTAGTCCGATTTATCTAAATTTTTTGTTGCTCGACCTCGATTTAATGTGCGAAGTAGCAATCTGCTAATTAATTTTCCAATTCGCACATTTCTGCGAATTAAGTGCGATTTAACGGCCGAAACACTGGAAAGTCAGTTACGTTTCAGGATACAAATTTTCACGATATTATTGAACATTCACCACTATTGACACGTATTAACACGATTATTGCCTTTTGAAACGCTAATAAAGACCAGAGTTCAGTTATATTTGTGCAAATTTGCTAAATCGCCCTTAAACCGAGAAAAGCTGTCGAGCAAAAAATTTTTTTAATCGCAGTTTAGCTCAGACCGCAGTTTGAGTAATGGGCGATTTAACACTTTTTTAAATCGAGGTCGAGCAACTAGCCTTCAGCAGTTGTCTTTCGGTCATTAAGGAGCAGTAGACCTTTACAAATCATCACATACGCTTATGGTAGGTGTGTGGATCATGCGCGTCACATGCCATTTTCAAACCGCATGATAATGCATTTTAAATAAATAAGTGCTTTGGGGACTACTGTGCTACGCTCCCGTAATGCATGCCAGGTATGTAGTATGTGAGTGGTATTCTGTGGTCCTCAAAACTAGGCATATCTAGCATCGCAACTGCAGGCCTACATCGATACAAAGTTTATATTATAATCATTCTTATTTATCGCTCATAGGCTAGCAGCATGAAACTTTAAATTGATTAAGTTGAAAGACGCATATGTGTCTGTTGTGTATCATACTGTCACAGCACATGTTTATCTAGACTAGCCAAGTTACTATGCACACACATTCATGTTATGAACACTCACTTTGCTATCGCACTTGTAATTCTGTTTGTTTGTTGTGTTTGTATGTTGGACTGCCTTCGTGGCGAAATAAAGATATATATATATTTTTTGGGCTTTTTCACTTATTATGACTCCTGGTGCTTCGCCTGATGTCGTGGCCGAAGCAGAAGAAAATCACTGATTGATCAACTTTCTTGATTGATTTATCGATTGGTTGATTGATTGACATTTTTACAGTGCGAAGTCAAGAGATATAGCAAAGCTACAGATATAAGGCTGATATTTGTTGAGCAATGCAGGGTTTAGCTATGAAGCGATGCAGCTTGAGATTATTTCATTCAGCTCAGGATAAAACTCGTTTAGCAATATGTGGAGTTCAATCAGATATAAGGATAGCAGTCAAACGGTAAACAAAATGCATACTTTAACTTCTGCTGCACTCCACCCTATTGGATGACTATTTGCAGGGCTGACAAAATTAAGCACCTTTGAAAAATGTGCACGAAAGGACTCGAAATCTTTTGCCCCGAACGGGGTTCGAACCGACTCTCTGCCACGCTCGCAATCCGAAGTCCGCGACTTAGACAACTCGGCCACAACGCTTCGCCACATACAGCATCAATCACGCTTACCTTTTGGACTCTGGTTCTCCTCAAGAAAGAACGGCTGAGCCCTGAAGGCGATCTGCTGAGCGAGGATGGCAAAGCTGTACACGTCTCCCTTCTGCGTTCCGTACACGGGGCGAGCCTTTGTCCTCAGCAGCTCGGGGGCCGTCCAGAGGAGCCCCCAGGCCCCATTGTACAATTCTTTACCATCTTCGCCCCCCGCACCCCCCGCAAGCTCGGCAGGGTCTCCGCCCCTGAAGAGAGGGAGGACGAGGCAGGCGACCTTGAGCGTCCAGCGGTTGTCCACTCGACAGGTGGCGCTAGTCAGCGCACCGTGCGAGTGGAACACAGACTTGTGCAGGTACGACATGCCCTGCGGTAATTGTCAGTGCAAGAGGACCAGCTGCAGCTTGTCTTTTCGACTTGCTACATCGGCGATGGAAACATGTACTTGAGCAGCAGGTCTATCCCGTAGTAATTGTCAGTACTAGAGGACCGGAAACGTTTGCAAACTTATGTTTTATCAGGATGACAATAAAAACCGGAGATAGTTTTCTTCATCACGAGCAATCGTACACTAATGCATCACGTGTCAATCCTATCACAATGTCCTTCTAAGTCATATTTATGTGATGCTAATTCAGCCGCTACAAGGAGTCAAAAAGATCAACTCAACAATACTACTCACGTTGATGATGTCAGAGATGAAAGAGAGTCGAAAGAACCAGTCGAGTTTGATATCATTGCTCTCGAGCACGTCCTGCATTTGAATCAAACAAAATCGAAGTTGTACAAGATGAGAAGGACCCTGCAGTCAATAACTTTTTACATTTTGGGGAGTATATGTAGCTCTTGAACAAAGAGATTTCAAGCGCGAATATTTTTCAGGCGTTTAGAAACGTCTTGTGTCCGTCTATTTCAAGCGCCACTCGTATCCAATTTGTAGTTGCTGCCCAAATGAAAGGCGAGACTCCTAGCTTTAAAAAAGTAAGCAAATGCGTGAAAACCTTGTAATTTCTAAATTGTTTCCGATCGGAAAGTGATTTTGTTTAGAAGAGGTCACAATATACCGCAATGAAAATTAAGTGCAATATGTCAAATAGGACAAAAATATATTACGGACCACTTGCTCTCACACCAAGTTCGGCTCACAGGCATTGTGAGATACATCGTTGTTGCCTGCATCCGGTAGAAAAATAACAGAATTTGCAGGCTCATAGCTCGTCCACAAAAATAGCACGGAGTGTCCATTTAAGTTATTTTTCTTGGCAGGGGGGGGGTCCCAACTGTTGAAGCGGCTAGCTAAAACGCAATCAGTAACTGAGAAATACATAAACAGACGCACGCACAGACACAAGCCCTCATACAGACAGACAGACGGACCTGGAGACTGCCGCGGCTGCAGCGCTGCAGCAGATAGCAGACGTGAGTAGGGTCGACGCACGCGCCCACGAAGCCCTGCACGTTGTCGTGCGCGAGCTCCTTGAGCTACATCAAGCATAACGCGGGCTAACTTACACGGAAGACAGATTCAACTGTTCTTTTTTTATCTACACTGGAGAATGTAGGCCAAGTCTACGTGCTCCGCCATCCATGCAGTAGCGGCAGGAGGGGGGGCGGGGCGGGGTGCCAATTGCCCCCGGGCGCCGGTCTGGGGGGGGGGCGCCGTGAGAAGCTTGAGAAAACAAAATTGGACTCGCTGGCGAATATTTCTTGTCAAAAAAAGTAATTTTGATACATAAAACGCTATAATAACTTCTGGACTATGATGATATGGCACTGTTTCTAAATTTTAATCATGCATACAGAATGAAAACATATCCGTTGCATGCACACCCTACCCTCCCCCCCCCCCACCGCTCGCGAGTATCACGAGGAGGAAGGAACGTTGAGGGGGCGCTCTAAAACCTACCTCTTGGGGGGTGGCGCTCTGAAACCTACCTCTTAGTGGGGGGGGGGGCTCTAAAACCTACCTCTTGCCCCCTGGCGCCGCTAGACCTCGCGCAATAATGAAATAATTCGCACATTAGTCAATGTAAACCATTGATTAAAGTGCGATTTATTTCATTATTCCATTCGCAGTAAATCTGCGAATAGAAATTGTGTTCCTAGATGATTTTCTCTCGATTGAGTGCGGATTAGCAAATGCACAAATACATTACTAAACTGTGGTTTTTACTAGCGTTTGGGAAGGCCATAATCATTGTAATGCGTGTTGAAAATGACGAATTTTCAATAATGTCTTAAGGCTTTGAATCCTGAAACGCAACTGCACCTGCATTTCCGTTGTTTTCCGCGTTAATTCGCGGTTAATTCGCAGATATCTGCGAGTTAAAAAATTAATTCGCAGATTGCGCATTCGTTCATTAATTCAAGGTCGAGCAACCCAATAATGCGCAAATTCGGACTACAAAACTAAGTCGCACTAATTCGCACTCAAATCGAGGTCGAGCGACTGAAACTGAGAGAATATCATAGCGCAGGGTTGAGTGGCGTGACAGTTTAACGATTATTTTGAAAGAAAAGGCCCATTCAACCGTTGTTAAAGATGGACACTGGTTCATGAAGCATTCAATCACGTATCCCTCCCCCCGCAGCCCCCGCATTCTGCCGAGTGCCCATCCAGATCGCAATTTTCCTTCATACGTATTCGAGTTGAGCTTCAGTTGCATAGTAATATGAATAAGAATATTCAGGTGCAATTTTGAAATACAGATGAGGAGGAAAGGGAAAAGTGGACGAAAAAGCTGGACCGGTTAGTTCATTTGTCGGTGCAGGGACAAAATTGCATTTAGGAGAGGAAAATGTATGTTTCATAAAGAACGTTTTGCAAAGCGTTGTGGCCTATAGTGGTCTAAGTCGCGGAGCTGGAAAAATTACGGGTTCCACAGCGCGTCGGTTCGAATCCGGGCCGTGGCAAAGATTTTCAAGTCTCTTCGTGCACCCTTGGGAATGGTGGTTCAAATTTGTAAGCCCTGAAAATAATCATCCATTAGGGTGGAGTGCAGTAGTGAAGTTGAAGTGAAGCTGAAGTTGATAACACGAAAGAAACAAAGGAAAGTTTGAACAGGAACGAAGTCCTCTTGCTACTCTGTGATAACTCCAGCATTTCTCGTGATCCTGTGCAAGCAGAGCGAGCACTCAGGTTTTATTTCTGAGATTTCTTAAGGTTGCTCTCTCAACTAGGTGATCAGCAACCTGGTCAGTAGTCTATAATTGTAAGGCAAAATCGTTGTCGCAAATTCTGTATTGTCTCGTTAAAAGTCAGCTTTGCGACGCTAGACTGCTCCAACTACTCATTCACCGATCCCGAAGGAACGATAGGCTGAGTTTGCCTCTGGCAAGTCCGAGAAATTAAACTATGGAATAGCCCAGTCTCTGTCTGTAGAGGTCGAAGGCCAAAGGCCTTCGCTCACCATATAGCAACCAATATATCATCATTTAAGCATCCACAAACTACAGCTTCATTCATTCATTGTGACTTTCACTCTGAAGCGACAGAAGGCCGTCCGACAGCTGCCATCGGCGCCATACAACCATCTAGTTAATCCATGATCAACAACCCCAATCGGGAATCGAACCCCTCCGGTTGGCTTCGTAGTAAGCGGTCGTATACCGCTACACCAAACAAACTTGCTAACTCACGTTGACGAGGTCGACGAGGTCCTTGCGTGTCAGACTCAGCACCTGCTGCTTGGTGCGCACCAGTGTGACCAGAGTTCCCTTGTAGAGCGCCAAAATCTCTCCGTTCGCGTCGCGCGACACTCGCGTCGCTTGACCGGCCGACGTAGAGTTAGAGATGGGCATTGACTGGCCGCGCAGCATCTGCGAGAGTGACCAGAGCAATCTTTTTTTTTTTAGTGTTCTGCCACATGGCAGGTCTTTGGTGTCCACAACATACGATTCCTCTCAAACATTTCATCTAACATTCTGATACGTGGCCTTTCCGGTCCTCTCTTCTCTTCCATTCTTCCCTCCATCATATCTCTCAGGAATCCCTCTCCTCCTAATACATGTCCTTTCCAGTTTTTCTTTCTTCTTGCTATCACTTCCATCATAGTCCTTGTTTCCCTCACTCTCCTCAGAACTTCTTCATTCGTTATCTTCTTTTTCCAGCTAATCTTCTTCTCCATCCTTCTCCATACCCACATTTTAAATGTTTCTATTCGTCCTAGCATATGAAATTTTTTTGGAACTTGTAGCAAAATTGTCCGTGTACACACAATGAATAGATGCGTGGGCGTTACTCGATCAAATGCTAGAAAATCATATAGTTACTTAACAATGAAGCTATGAAACAAGTTGAGCAATCCAACGGTGAAACATAATCCCAGCATCAAATCACAATTATATAGCAATAAGCATTGTAACTCAGCACAAGTGCATTTAATGATCCAACAAGTCCTTTCTACTTCCACAAGACAAAAAGTGTCTGTGTGAAGCACATCGGAGCGTTTTATAGAAACATTATTTCAATTCGTCCTTGCAAAGTATGGCGGCACACGCTGCATAATTCTACGACGTCTCTATAATATTGGACATACGCACTCAAAATGAGGATCATATATATGCGATTATGGTATTGGATCAAGGCTATCTTCAAACGACAGCCGGAGACCCGCGCAGCGGTGCTGAAGTCTCGATCTTTTCCTTGTGATTACAAACATCTGCGACAATCTGAGACCGTGTTACCCGCTGACTAATTTAACTGTACAGGTGCCAGAGTCTCTACTGTAACATGGCTTCGGGAGTTTCAAGACGGAGTGCAGTAATGAAGACCATCACAGTCCGATTCTGTGCAAGAAGGCCGTCGCGAAACCGCTTTTCGCTCGCCGCTTTCTTACGGTTTTCTTTAGTCGCCTTTTAGGACTCGCCCGGGGAGCTCTGGGGTGCAAGCTAATTTTTTGTTCCCCATTTTGCAGTTCACTAATGTAACATATGTGCGGATTGTCATATACTGATATAACTGTGTAACTGTTTGACCAGTGATATCCATTATCTATTGACGTCAAGAGAAGAATTGCAGCGGCACTCCATACGGCAGCTTCTCCATGAGTTGATAGACGCTCCCAGGCCAGCGTTCACGAGCCTATCGTTGACCTGGAGGCTGCAATAAGACGCCGCTAACGAGAAGATCGGTTTATAAGAACTAACAGCGTTGTTAGCGCAGTGTTCACTTGGTGGCTCGCTGATCAGTGGGCCTGCTGGCTGCTAGACCGTGGAGTGAAATGAATGCCAACCAAGCAATGGATGCCAAATTGCCAATGCCAAGCAAGCTCCGACGCTGGCCTCTATCAGAGTTTGACTAAAAACTGAGTTATTCTCAGATTCGTATGCCTAGAGTGCGCTGACGTTTTCCTGCTGAACTTAATTTTTGACGTTGTAAAATGACTTGCTAATTGGTACTGCAAAATGAACTGTGAAAGCGCCCTAGAAGTGGTTGACACCGCGACATGGCGCTCTAAAAGTTGTCCTGTATATTATTATTATTAGTAATGAATGCTTTTTCGGGGTGTGGTTGTATACACGAGTACCGGTACAATGATGCTTAAGGTGGCGAGTGGCAGGGAGACGATATCATGATACAGTCACTGAATCCTTAAGTAGTGCTCTATTACATTGGTTCTTACATTATCTATTAGCCAGGTCATTCAATCTAGCAACATCGAATAACATGATCAGCCATAACAAGGGCGCTTTGCAGTCACACCTAACCATTCTAGCAGTTCAAGCCACTGTCACCGCACTGCAACCTTGGAGCGCAAATAATGAATAGAATGCTATGGAAGAGTTAAGCTATAATTTAGTTACCCGAGCAACAAAGAATTGGCTTGCATCCCAGAGTTCCCAGGGCGAGTCGTGAAAGGCGACTAAAGAAGGGGGAGCTGAAAACTAACGGTTCTGTGCCGGCTCTCTTGAGCAGAATCGGGCTGAACACGGAGAAAGAAAGAGTCAAGCTATAACGAAGGAAGTCTTATTTTTACTATTCTGTGCTTCATAAAGCAATACTCTTGTTGCAAAGCAGGCAAGTAGATCGATGCTTATATATATCAGAGCATCCTGGATATCCACGCCGCAGCAATAAGTTGCAAAAAAGAGTTGCCTAGGCCGTCAAAAATGGACAATGGACATACAGCCTTTTTCAGAGAATGCAATACAAAATTTATCAGTGGCATGCTGGACGACACAGTGCGGCGCAAATGTGCGCTGCCCCCCCCCCCCTGAAAACTAACCATGACCCCCTAGAACAAGATTAATTTCATCTGCAAACGAAAGTCTGAAGCGGGGAGGAGGGGGTGTTAACGACGTTTGTCTCAACATGTACTGTATAAGTCAACAGGCCTTCAAATCCCTTCCACTGACTTCCCCGCAATCACGTTGTGTTAGCTGCGGGGAAGGTGATGCCCTATAATTGCACCAGCTGATGGTCGCTGGTGGTGGTGCCATCGTAGACTAGTGGGCATCGTAGGAACACTTGTGACTGACGAAATTAAAGCAGCCTTTACCAAAGGATGCACGAGGTGTCCCAAAATACTTGTCGCGGCCGGGATTCGAATCGGCGACTGTCGCACTCTAATCCAAGATCGCGACTTAGACCACTCGGCTAAAACGTTTCGTCCTGCAGAATGGTGGAAGCAGGGTTAGGGCTGATGGTCACAGTTTAATGTTATGTTCGGGACACATCTGCTAACGAACGATAGCTTCCATCAAAACCAAGTATTCAGACAAATGAATTACAAATATGATCTGGTAAAGAGATCAGTTTTGAGTCTCTCCGCAAACATGATTAGGGATGGGGCACTTCGGTACAGTCTGCCGCTGCACTTCAAGACAGCCCCTTCCCCAGGCCTATTCGCGGAGAGACTCAAAACTGAACTTTTTACCAGATCGCATTTGTGATTCATATGGCTGGATATTAGGTTTTCGCTGTAACTGTCGTTCCTTAGCATGCCATACGCCTCATTCATGTGTCTGGGTATTGTCAAACTGAAATTGATCTGACTCTTGTCAATTTGGATTGTGTACAGCGCCCTTGTGATAACTTTGTACATGTTAAGGTGCTCTAAGAATTGTTCGAAAATAATTGTTATTATACATTTTTTCTTCTTTTTTGACCTCGGTATTGCGTTCCCGAGGGACTTATACTCGTAAAACCGGTGTAAACGCTTTGCCTTGGAACGGCTAGCCTCAATATCTAGTGGTGAGCAAAAAGTGCCCTTGAAGCACACACAGTTTAAACGCTGGATGGCAACTAAGAGACGCTGAAACAAGAACGCGCTCTCGCGAGCATCGCCAGTGACTGCGGCGATGCGGCGACCAAGCTCGACAAGGAGCAAACATTACAATTATTGCTATACTTTATTTCATTCTGTTTACTGACAATCTTGTATCAAGAAGGGCTTGGTCTCACCGCTGCGCTGCTCAGCGCGCCCTCCACGACGTCGAGTTCAGCGAAGCCGACCTTCCAGACGAGCTGCTCGATGCGGCTCTCCAAAGTACGCGCCCTGCGTTCAAAAATTACCAGTAAACTAGAAATAAATAGATTACCGGTGATCTATTCTTAAATAATCGGAAAACTATGGTAAACGACGGTAATCTAAGTACATATTTTCTGTCATTACTGAGAAGAACATTATATCAAATTTTCAAATCGTTATCGAATTAAACATTAAAGAATGTTTCGTTAAGAAATAACGATGTTTTCAGCGGAACTAGTCAGGTTGCTGTTGTGAGATGTTTTTCAAGTGCATTTCCCTCTTATATTTATGTTTTTTATAAGAAAAAAATGCCGAATCGGTAATTTCAAATAAATGACGTCAATTACCGATTTTTAATTACCATTAATTACGGTAATCTAAAAAACCATTCGAACGCCAGCAGCAGCATACACCTACCACAGGTCTTCATCGCAACATCGTTTGCGGAAAGAAACAGGCATCTTTGTTTCTTTATGGTCTGAAAACACATCTTTCCCCCCGTTAACGTATACTTTTTCCTGAACGGACAAATGAAATAACCGACCGGGCCTTTTTCCTCCACTTTCTCTTTTCCTTCTCGTCTGGGTTTCCTAAGATACATCTGCCTGGTTCCCATAACGAGGGAAGGTTCTCGATGACGTCTTTCGACGCCAAAACGGACCATAAACCGAATATTATTATTAGTACTATTGGTCGGAAGCCGAAACTTTTCCGAGTTTGAAACACACTGTAATTAGTATCAGTGTGCACGCGTCAAATTATGTTTCAAGCGCGATCCAATAGTTGCATCAACGCAAGCATCGCGTTCTGCTTGAAATGGATGCAAAAGGCCCCAATGAGACAACAAATCTACATGGACCGTTACAATGTATTAAAGAAATGCATTCTTTTGTAGTTTAGAGACCGTGTGTACACAAGGGCTAAAGGGCTACACACAGTCCGGTTCTGTGCATGAGAACAGAACAAAGCCGCTCCCCCTTGTCTTTAGTCGCCTTTTACGACAAGCCCGGGGAGCTCTGGGCTGCAGGCCAAGGCTTTGTTCCCCGGCCTGCAGGGGGTAGAATACAGTGTTATGATTTATTTTTGCCCTGCGTGCGGCCGACATGCAAACAGACCTTGAAGTCTGCGTCGGGCCCCGGTCGTGAGTGAATCAGCAAGGAAAGGACAACTCCAGTGTTGACAAGTTCTTAAAGGCGATCTTAGAGATGACTCGTGATTGAAACTCATACCCTCCACGGTGAGTTAAAGAGACACTCGAAGCTAAAAAAAAGAAATGAGCAAAAACGTGAAAATATTGAAATTATTTTATGACTTCCGGCCGGAAGTTAATTGAATTTGTGCCAAATGCACAGTTATGCAATAATTAATTGAAATATGTAAAATAGTCAATATTAGAGACTACTTGCCCCCGCGCTGCAGTAGACTTACAGACATTGCGAGGTCGAATAAGGAGTTAAGTCATCTTGATTGTCTACCACATTCATTATACTGTGCTGTGTTATGCTCGAAAGCGGGCCCTTTCAGCTCAAAAGTGGTCTACTTCCAGTAGAAATTAACGTGGCCTTCAGACTCTGCAATGCTTCAGACCATGCAAATAGCTCGGTCTGTTCCTTTAATTGCCTCGAGTTAGTCAATCGGCAAATTGAAAGCGTTGTCAATCTTCCATGTTAGCGTGATGTCAAACAATCCGCCGATGCAGCAACACGCTTTTAACTCGCCATGGTGGATATGGGTATCAGACTCCTTACTGCCGCATTAGGAGCGAATACAAAAATGGGAGAATATGCACTCCGCCTATTTTGCTCATTCGCAAAACAATAGGCACACATAGACATGGTTTGAGCCACAATTTGTGCACCAAAATGGCGACTTCAACGGTTAGTTTGAAGTCTAAACATTGATGCCTCCAGCGAAAAACGACGGCCAGACCTTAATTGGCACGTGTGCAGTGACTGCATACGTCGTTAACCACGCAGCAAGCAGTGCCGGATTTACACCAAAAAAGGCCCGGGCACAAATTCTCTGGTTCCCCCATTAAAAATGAGTAAGTTTTAGCATAATATTTTAACCATACCGTGCTATTTTTAACCATGCGTGTTATTTCACGCATCAAACAATCGTTTATCATTCAAGAGCGTATAGACACAAGCATTGTCATTGACTCGTTTATTAGTCATTACGGTTCATAGATCATCTTATGCATGTGCACAATGCCGTTGTTTTGTAGCTGCTTTGTGCTGCAGGCTACATCACGCTTCAAATGCATTTAATGCAATACTGTAAAAAAATCATGTGCATTGCGGAAGCCCCGTTGTTTTTTGCGGCGGCCCGGCCCCCGAGGCGCGTGCCCCGTGCGCCCCGCTGTAAATCCGGCACTGGCAATTGGGCTTCTATTGTAATATTTTGCATGCAAAGTGAAATTTAGGGATCTAAAACACGACACACAGAACAGACAGGGAGTGCAATCGGTGTGATGGGAGTGCGGGCTTATCACTGAGTCGGTTACTTTGTTCACAGTAAGCCAATAATTACTTATGAAAATGGCATAATGCCAAACGTGCAGCTTGCTGATATGCAGAATATCGATTTTTCTGTTAAATAATTTTTGACATATCTGTGAAGTTAGAGGAAGTGCTGCAAGTAATGGTTTTCGCTGCGCCTCTCCAGCTAACGCTCATTTTTGCGCCAAACTACTCAGAAACTGCCGTTTTTTGCCGGCCACGGCAGCGCCTGAGTCAAATGGGATTTGAAGTTCAAGGACCGTGTGTGAGTAACGAAGACTATTACCGTCCGGCTATGTGCAAGAGAGCCACCAGGGAACCGCATCCCCTCATTTCGTCGCATTTTACATCTCCCCCGGAAAGCTCTGGGCAGCAAGTATATTCTTTGCTCCCCGGCGTGCAGGGGTGAAATTAAACCGGAGTCAAAAAAAGAAGTTACGAGTACCGCAGCACGTAGAGGATGTAGAGAGCGACCGCAAGGACGACACTCGCTGTTACCACGCCCGCTATGACGGCTGTCGTGTTCACTGCAAGGCCACACAGCTTATCAGCGCTAAAAACACCTTGACGTGCTGCATAATACGGGCATGTAAAGAAGACAAGAAAACTGCTTTCGTTGCTTACTAATCAAGGAAATGTGACAAATAGCACCTCAAATAACACGCTGCAAAATGGATGCGTCCATAAGGAAAAGTACTTGATCACGATTGGTCATTTTACGTCACGTGATTACCTGATTACCTATTGCGTTACAGGATGTGATTGGTTCTCGTGAGTAACGGGCGATAATGCAGTCAATTGACAACTCATCATAACAAATCATCCCTATCGATCCGCTTGGCTTACTTACAACTCAAGCTCAGCACTGATGGTCAGCGCTTATGGTACTTTACAGCTCCCTAAGCTTGCTGAGTCAGCACACAGTAAGTGCTTGCCTACTTTACACGCCCTAGGTCTCAGCATCAACCGCAAGCAAAGGATCAGGGTAGATCCATCTACTGACAGTTTGGGTTCGAAGATCGGCTGCTGGCAAAGGGGTAGGTGTATGGGGGTAAGTATAAGTGTTACAGTACGGTGGCTCAGGGTTGTCGCCCAGTGTTTGTTTCACACATATCGTTTCAGTATATAGCATAGACGATAAAACGTCATTTCCATCAAAGCAACTCAGTTAAATGAAAACTGCATTGTTCAAAACTTAACGAGGTTAAACGGGACATGGATAGCAGATGAGCTTTTTCTGATTCAGGATAAAGTTGTGATAGAACGGGCTTGAGTTATTCTCAGGAGAAGCACTGCTTAGGAGGTTAGCCGGATGAATCACGATTTTGCTTGTGGTAGGTAGATACGTTACTGCATGTAGACTATAAGCTGTGGCGATGTAGCCGAAACCGAAAAGTGAACGACTCTCGCTAACATTAGTAGCCAATTTGAGCAATCAGTTTTTTCTTTCATATATGGATGGTATTCTCTTATCAAGAGAATGAAAAACCTCTTAGCAGTAGCCAATGGAAAATGTCCCAGTGAGCATGGTTAAGTATAAGTGGACGCATAAGCATGAGAATACGTGTGCGGATCAGCATATGTAAAGAAACTACGCTTCCGTTGCTGTTCGAAGGCCGTACTGACCGGTCGTGACGGCGGGAGGACAGAGTTCGTTGTCGAAGCCACAGTGCGGCACGTCAGGTGGCCATACGAGGTTCAGTCCCCAGACGATGTTCGTGCGAAGTATGTGCAATGCCTGCACCAGCACAAGGTCAAGCTATATGTGAACGTTGTATATGAAAAGAATGGAAACCCTCTTAGCAGAAGCCAATGGAAAATCTTGTAGCAGAAACCAATATAAATTCGTTCGTGCTCCCAACCTTCGAACAGCCCTAATACCCGCAACACCTTAAAAAATCACAGGGTTTCTAATACTCTTCAACAGTCACATACACTCCAGAAAGCCTCACCACTGCAAACACTCTTGGCATCCTCAGTATCCACAACACTCCAACACCTCAACACCATCAGCACCCTTAACACCCTGGCATCTCAACAGCCTGAGCCATCAACACTTCAGTAGACCAAAATCCCAACACCGTCAAGACCCTGACACTTTCAACATCCCAACACTTTCAGCACCTCAACTTCCCAACGCTTCAACATTCTCAACACCACGACACCTCAACACCTTCAATACCCCAATATCGTCAACATCCCCAATGTATCGTCGCCTCAGTATTTCAACACACGCAACACTCCTTTCCACCTTTTAAATGAAATGCAGATGTTATTATTTCTTCAAAAGTGTAACTATCACAGTTCTGAATCACCCGTAATATTTCGCGATTATGTTGTTCAAAACATGGCAATTCATGTACACGTCACTAGAACGAACAGTGATTTACATGTGAAGAAGGTTTATACAAATATTGGACTGAAAAACTCCTTATATTGTTGTAGTAAGTTATGGAATGCTCTACCTATGTCTCTTAAGTCAAGCTCTTGACCACTTGTGTTTTAAAGAGAAGTTTAAAATCACCCTATATCTAAGGGAATGCCAATTAACTTGTAATTGTGTCTGATAATGATCTGAGAAAATGAATATATTTATGTTTTTAAATACCTCTTGCCTGTCTTTAAGATGTTATGAAAACCGATCAAATTTGTAAATTAGCTAAATGATAAATTTTTGTGACTACTAGTTGTATTCTGTGATGACTGTTTATACTTAAAATACTTGCTATGCAATTTGCTTTTCTTTTTCGCTTTTGTGCGTGTGTTCAGTTACTAAAAATTTGACTACAACTGTAAATAGGTGTCCAGCTAAATAAAGATTTTTTTCTTTCTCTGGAAGTTTGTAATCGATCATGTTTGTTAAATGATTGTTAAATGATTGTGTATATTGCGAATAAAAGATAGTACTACCAAAACCCTCAATTCACCGTAACCGTAATGGCCGAAAAACTTTGAAAACTTCAACAACCGTGCGCAGCACTCCAGCACCTCAATGCCTGAACATTTCCAACACCTCAATACCCCAGCACCTCAACACCGAGCACCCCCGCATGCAGGCAGGCTGTCACCCCGTTGAGTGCGAGGTCGTCGTTGACGTATGGCGTGTAGGCGCTCGCGTTCGGTTCGAAGGTCCACATCGTCATGTTGCGCTGTCTGTCACCGTTCAGGTTGATTTGTACGTGACCCGTTTTACCTACACACAACACGATCCGTCATATATCTACAAATAACATGACACGTCTTACTTACATACCGCCGGATCCGTCTTATCTGCACATACCATGACACGTCACACAAATTGTTCTGCATCACCCCCCCCCCCCCCTTCTCCCCGCTCTCTAGTTCTGTCCGGGCGGTAAGAAATCCGGATCCCTCCCACCAACAATTCCTGGAACATCCCTGGATACCCTCACCCTGAAAGCCAAATCCGAGCGCGGTCTGAAACATGAGCGCCCCGTTGCGGATGTCTTGCCCCTGTTGCAAGACGTCATTGACGAGCAGCGCGTACAGGTACACAATGTCGTACAGATACAGAGCGTCGGGCGTCGGCTAACAGTCACACAAAAGAGTAGATTTAAGCCCGGTGTCTACGCGCGAGAAATTGCCGCGAGATCTCGCTCACCTGCGAGATCTAATCTAGCCCACTGCGAGATATATTTCGCTAAGGGCGAGATATACTCGGCGGCATCTCGTCCTCCGCAAGATTTCGCCCTCAGCGAGATGCATCTCGCAGTGGGCGAGATCACGCAGAATTCAAGATCTCGCGGTGCAATTCTCTTTCGTGGACGATATATCTTCTCGCGGTCGACGAGAACTCGCGAAACATTGAATATGTTCAATCATGCGTGAGAACTCACGCGTCTTTCTCACGTCTTTTCCTATCATCAGCGGGGCAGAGATGTAGGGGGAGTCGTTTTGGTAGGGGGAGACCAAAGATTATAGAAAAATTTCTATCTTCCGCGAGAAACAGCGCGAGTTAGAAGGCGTGGCTTATTTCTTTGCACAAAATGTCAAGCTATCCAGCCAAGTGAGAGAAATTTCTGGGTTTTGGCGTGAGAGAAATTCATAGGTTTACAGAAATTCCTGAGTTTTGGCAGTACAGAAATTCCTGGGTTTCGGCGTGACAGAAATTCCTAGATATAGGCATCACTGAAATTCCTGGGTTTCGGCATGTCAGAAATTTCTTGGGTTTCGGCGTGAGAGAAATTCCTGGGTTTCGGCGTTAGAGAAATTCCAGGATTTCGGCGTGACAGAAATTCCTGATGTGACAGAAATTCCAAGGTTTCGGCGTGTAAGAAATTCCTGGGTTCGGCGAGACAGAAATTGGTGGGTTCTGGCGTGACAGAAATCCCTGGATTTCGGCGGGACAGAAGTTCCTGGGTTTACAGAAATTTCTGGGTTTGGCCGCGTCAGAAATTTCTGGGTCTCGGCGTGACAGAAATTCCTGGGTTTGGAGAAACAAAAATTCCTTACTTTTCAAAGTGACAGAAATTTCTATGTTTCGGCGTAACATTCCTGGGTTTCGTCGGCGTGACAAAAATCGCTGGGTTTCCCTGTTACCGAAATTCATGTGCTTCAGCGTAACCAAAACTCCTGAGTTTCGGCGTGACATAATTTTGTGAGTTCCAGCGTGACAAAAATTCCAGAGTTTAAGCGTGACAGAAGTTCCTGGGTTTCAGCGTGACACAATTTCATTGGCTTCAGCGTGACACAATTTTATGGGTTTCAGCGTGAAACGAATTCCTGGGTTTCGGCGTGACATTCCTGGTTTCGTCGGCGTGACAGAAATTGATGAGTTTCAGCGTGTCAGAAATTGCTGGGTTTCGTCGTGTCAGAAATTCCTGGGTTATGGCGTTACAAAAATTTCTGAGTTTCGGCGTGACATAAATTTCTGGATTTCGTCGGTGTCACAGAAATTAATGAGTTTCGGCATGACAGAGTTTCCTGGGTATTGACGTGACATAAATTCCTGTGTTTCGGCGCTACAGAAATTCCTGGGTTTGGGCGTGACAGAAATTCACAGGTATTGTTTCGTTGGCGTGACATAAATTCCTGGTTTTCGGCGTGACACCGAAACCCAGGAATTTCTGTCATGCCAAAATCCAGGAATTTCTGTCACGCCGAAACAAAGGATTTTCTGTCACGCCAAAACCCATGGATATTTATCACACCAAAACCTAGAAATTTCTGTCACGCCAAAACCCAGAAATTTCTGACACGCCAAAACCCAGGAATTTCTCTCATTTGGCGGGATAGCTTGACATTTTGTGCAAAGAAATCGGCCACACCATCAAAGTCGCGCTGTTTCTTGCGGGAGATTGAAATTTTTCATAATCTTGGGTCTCCCATACCGAACCTACCTCCCAGCCCACCTGATGATAAGAAAAGACTTGAGAAAGGCGCGCGAGTTCTCGCGCAAGATTGTACATGTTCAATGTTTCGCGAATTCTCGTCGACTGCGAGAAAATATATCGTCCACGAGCAATATTGCACCGCGAGATCTCTTTTGCTCCGTGATCTTGCCCACTGCGAGATGCATCTCGCAGTGGGCGAGATCTCGCAGAAATCCAGATCTTGATGTTATTTCTCGCGCGTGGACACCGGGCTTTATACTGATTCATTGCAATTGTTTGAGAGATAAGCAAATGTATTTTTGATCTATTTATGAATCATTTTTCATTTCATCTAAATCATCTATCTCTTTAAAACAATTAAATTCTATACAGGGCCCATGTAGGCCATACCTATGTACATAAGATATACAAGAATACAAGAGGTGTTCAAGAATGCAGGAAAATGTAGGCCCTCTACAAAAATGCAAGAATAAGTGTACCTAAATGCAAGAAAAGCCCTGCAAGAATTCAGGAAGAGGTGTGTAAGAATGCAGGAAGATATGTGGGAATATATGAAAAGTCATTGCTGGAATGCAGGAAGAGGTGCACGGAAATGTCGGAAGTTAAGTGGGAATGCAGGAAAGGATATAAAAGCATAATTTACGTGGAGGTAGAGATGGGAGAGATAGGAGAATGCGGAAAGAAGTGTAAAAACGCAGGAGGATATGCTTGAACGCAGAGAGGAATTTGAGAGAATCATCAGTTCATGATGTGGAAAAGCACGGCCTGAAGTGTGAAAACGCACCCGGTTTTTGGATAAGGTGTGCAAGTAAGATTTTCACGCGAAATTCGTCCACTTTGACCACCTAAGTGGCGGTCAAAGTGGACGACTTTCGAGTGGTAATCTTGTTCTAATTGAACCATTGGCTCCGATGCAGCTTCGCATTCAATTGTTCCAAAAGCGAAATGTGGAAACTGATCGTGAATGGTTTATGAACAGCGAGTAGACTGCCCTTTCGGAAAACCCACATGTAACCCACATGTGATTCACATGTGAGTCACATGTGATTTCATGTGGGTGTTCCGAATCCACGTATAATCTCATGTGGAACCACATTTGGTCACATGTGGGATCACATGAATCCACATGTGGATCCCATGTGAACAAAATGTTCCACGCGTGACCATATGTCACCCACATGTGACTCACATGGGGATCACATGTGGGTCACATGTCGAAATCATGTGGTTTTTCCGTAAGAGCATTTTCGGCTGGAGATGGAGAGATGTTTTGTATGCATCCATTTGATCTCAGATCGAATGGAAGATGTGTTCGGACTATTCGCTTTGTTTCGTGATCAAGCTCACTACAATCTATTTGAAAACCAGGCATACGATATAAAAAAAATCACACCTGCCCCTGCGAGTTTAAGGACCGCGTGTAGTAAAGTAAGGACCGTAGTAAGTAAGGACCGTGCGCGTCCGCACCTACGATTCAAAAAAATTATGTTTTTCCATCTCCGTTTGCATGACATATTTCTGGTGCGTTAAAAGTGCAATATACATACATACATACATAGTAACTAAGACTATTACAGTCCGGTTCTGTGCCTCGGCCTCGCTGTAGCATATAAACCAAGCACAGAACCGCTGCCCCCTCTTAAGTCACCTTTTATGACTCGCCCGGAGAGCTCTGGGCTGCAGGTCAATTATTTGTCCCCGGACCTGCAGGGCATAAAATCAGAAATTAGAACTGAGCCGCCTTTGCTATTGAAAGAAAAGTTTTGTTTTACTAATTGAGGACTTAATTAAGCATCATGTGAACTCTCGGGAGAACATCCTGAGGTCAAAATCAATGGTACGCCCTATTCACGCGATCAAATCATAACAGCCCGTGGAGGAGTGGCGATGAAACAAAACAATTTTAAGGGGGATAGGGTAATTGGGGAGTGCCACAATTAGCCCCTCCACTTCAAAATTGTCTTCACGACCGCCACGAGACGATTTCCAGCCCGCGGAAGAGTCTTTTTATTTTACGTGCAAAAGTCACGAGCCTGGGGTGGTAGGGGGGGAGGGGACATGAAGGGGAGGGGGTGATTAATGTCGGGTTTTTCAACGACTTTCTGTGTCTCAATCATTACTTTATTCATGGGGCCGTCATTAGCAGTATCAATTCATTTTTGAAATCAATCAGTCACCCCCTGGTCCCCCTCAGCCCCCCCCCCCCCAGCCCTCCTCTCTGTCTATCCATTTATGTTATATCAGAAAACAGACCGCTTTCGGTGTGGCTTTCAGCACCCTATGCCCCCCTCCTCCCCCCCACTTTCTAAACCCTGATTTGGATGCATGAACAAAACCGCTCAAGTTACCTCCCGGCAATTGCTCGTTGCGCAAAGCAGAAAAAAGAATCATAGCGCCACGGTCATGTTTCGCAGAATATAAACAATAAAAGCTGATCTGAAAAGTTACGGGTGGATTTTAGAGACGTTCCTTCGTTAGTGCCTCGACTTCTAATTTGAGAGGCTCCTTAACGGTAGCTCTTAACTGCCATTGGAAAATGCTCACAACGTACAAGATATTTTAAAAACTGGCAATATATTTCCAAACGAAATTAGGTTAATGAATAGGCCTGCCTCATTCAAGAATCAAAATTGCGCCTGGCCATACAGACTTGTCTAGGCTCGCTGCGTTTCAAGGAGAAGGCTGGAGTGGAGCTTGCTAAGCAAAGTCGCAAAGTTGCAGTCGCAAAGTCGCGAAGTCGCAGTTGCAAAGTCGCAGTCGCACAGTCGCAGTCGCAGTCTCGGAGTGTATTTAAACTAAAGTATCCTACGAGGAATTGCACTTAAGTTTCAACACAACATAATTCGCCTGAATTGTAGGCCTACTGCGTCATGCAAATGATTGGCGATGTAAGTAAATTCAAATCGTCTGAAGTAAAAACTTATTTGTTTACCAATGTTTTGTTCCCGTTAAATAAAAATTTTTGGCCAACATAAAAGTCGAGATGAAAATCAAGTAACGTCTTTGAAATCCAGCCTATAAAGCCAGACCGCGTCCTATTATAGACATATAATATAACGCAGAAGAAGAAAATGAAGCTTAATTATTAACAAAGAACACAAACAAGTGTCAGCGGGAGTCGGTCGCGGTTAATAAAACAACGGACACGTAAAGCCGGCGTGGCTTGTTACGAGATATTTGAGAAGATGCAAGTCAAACATAGAACAAAGTAAATAAAAATAATTTATTTTAGCCATTAATTCAGAGATGGTGCACGGTACATTGTTCTGAGCTACATAATAATGCGCAAGCCTCAAGTACTTAATTAACACGGCCAATTTGGCGCCTGATTACACGGGGATCAAATTATAGATCTAACGTGACAAATGTGGGCAGCGACTGAAGTTAAATTTAAAAGGATATTAGCCCATTGGTCAATTGAATACTTCCGGGGTCTCATTTACGCACATTTTGTAAGATTTTAAATTTTTTATCCTAACTGAAATTTAAAACAAATAAAATCCAATCGCCGACCTCCGAGATGTCACCATTCGGTTCGCGCGCGACTGTGCGGAGTTTCCAATAATAAAGATAAGATTTTCATGAAATTCTCTTAAGATGAAGTTTGTCATAAGATCGCTGCCTGAATGAGGCCCCACGTCTTTTATGCAGCGTTGAGTCAATTATAGACTTTTCATTCGCCACTATAGGGCAGTCAAAGCAACAGGATACATAATGTAAACAGCACCAGAATTAACAAACCCCGTCGACAATCAAGCAAAGAGAACAATTCGGTTGCATTTGACGCAACTATAGAGTGATCATATAGGTCATGAACGATTTTAAAGCACCTAATATGCCATTTTGCGTCAGCGTATATAAAAAAGTTTGATATTGTCCTGTGCATAATTCAAATCAGATTATATCTGCCAAATCTTGAGACTTTGTCTCAAAAATGGAATGAGTAGGATCCAAATTTTAATCAACACTCAAAAACACATCAATTTTGCACGAACTGCGACACTAGGCGACATCATTCTGGCGATTCGGCACGTAGTGAATAGTTCAAACGGCATCTTCTCACTAAGCACAACTATTGACCAGTCAATATCTTTGTTTTGTTGAGAACAGTTGGTTAGTCGAGACTTGTGGACAGCAGTTATGGTAGGACGTGTGCTTCTTTCAAACTTCTTGACTTCAGCTTAAGCTTGCGATCTGATCTGATCGTCGCAATGCATCAAGTAGGCTAAGTTGCTTCGCTTTCAAAATATGCTCCAATTTTCGCAGGTTCTGTCATTTTTAATATTTGCATTTCTCTGCATCATCACGATTTATGTGCATCTGCAATAGGAGTTCATTATTTTTTTATCTGCAGTCGATTTTGCTGCGTCTCCCTTAAGTTTTGTGTCGATCATCCCATTTTTGTCAAATGCCTATTTCGTTTCCTTTATCTATACTCCCTTCGCTATCACACAATAAATAAATTGTTCCTCTACAATAGGCTAATCTTTAATCTGGGACTTCTTCAATGATTTCAATATGCCGCCGCCCACATGATATCGCCATCTTCTTTTCTCATTCATCGCCTGCTCCATATTCTTCGTCACATCATTAGCTTTTGTCGATTACAAAGACTTCTACTTCCTAGAGCAACAATACGACAGCTAAGACTTAGTGACTGATCTGACGACTTTCGTTATTTAATGCAAATTTATCTTGAAACAGCGTCAACGAAATCGTGACAAAACCTGTGGTGTTAGTTTGCAGCATCATACACATTCAATGATTTGTTTGTTGTGCGCAAAAGAGTGCTTAGGCCTACACTACAAACGCGGAAAGTTCTAAAAACACATCTTTAAATTAGGCCGCACCAGTAGATTAAGAATATGATTGGATCATCTGAAGCTGACTTAGTAATTAAAATAATTTTTTTGAAGCTACGACTATAGCCCAGTCTACAATGGCCACATGATTAGAGACAAAATGGTAAGTTGAGAAAGTCAATGCAGAAGCCGTATGAGGCAGATCGCCAAATATATCAGTGAAACATCATCGTCATCTATTCAATATATTCTAGATATTCATTCGCCACATGCCACAACAAACGTACCTACGTAAAAAATTCTAAATTCTATTCTCGATGACGAAAAATTAATTGCGAAAATTCGATCTGTAATGGTAGTAACAAGCGTTAATAATAATATTGTAGTGAATAACCAACGCCTGTTATGTATCATCATGTATCATCTTTGTATCATCCGCACCTGCAAATGTGGCAGCTAATGAATCAAACAGTATATTTAATGAAATCCGTACAGTAATGGCATATTTGATTCGTGAAACTGTTATCGCCAGACGAACGTTTCCTGATGAGATCATCAGCTTGCGCGTGATGCGTGTAAACTCAACGCGCAGCGCGTCGTTTCGCCAAATAGTCCCATTCGCTCGGAAGTACCAAGCACAAAAGAGCTTCCGGTAGCAGTTATAATGGCGCAATGTTGCGCGATATATCTTTAGAGAGGCGTTGATCAAAAAAAAAAAAATCTTTAGTGCCACTCAAGTCTGTTATAGGTTCAGGTGATTCAAGATGGCGCCCGGTCGCCATTTCTAAAACCCTTTCCTTCACAATAGTCCGACTGGCCGATCGATAGGCTACACCAAATAAACTGTTGTTTTTTAAATGATTTGTATATGCACTAAAAGTTCAGGAGAAGAGTTTGTCAAGTTCAATGCCGTCCTGCATAAGGATTGTGGCTTATTCAAGATGGCGGACAAAATGGCCGCCCAAACTTATAACTTTATATTTCGACTTTTATCTGTCGAACATTCACGTTCACGGTGTCAATGTTTATGTTTGGTAGTCAATAAACAGTCATCATTTCTAAGCGACTTCAAATTAAAGATGGCCGCCACATGTGAATAAAATGTAAATGTGCGTGAAGACTTTGTGTGCGACATAGATTTACCTAACGCTATACCTATAACCTATTCATCTAACGCTAAACTGTCGGTGTCTTTCCCATTCTATCACAAATTGAATGCGATTACTGCAGAATTCTCAAGGAGAAGTTGCAATACTTCAATATCATGCCATAGGCCTATGTAGGATGACTGAAAAGATGACGGCCTCAGAATTAGGTCTCAGAATTTTGAACTTTAACTAAGTCTTAAATTGACACATGTTTGCTCATTGCAAATATTTACATTTTTTGTATCAAAGTGAACCTTTGTCACACTGATCAAGAAAAATCAATTGATCATATTGATCAAGAAATAAATAAATAAACTGCACTGTGTGTAATGAAATCTATTCGATTTGATTTGATTTTTAAAATCTGTTTAAAACCGACTTACTTTGAAGTTTAAACGTTTTGACTTCATTACACTAACTAAATCCTAAACTCATCTTCACCTAAGTTCAAAATGGCGATAAGTTATTCTACGCTGTTGTCCTACAGATTTCATGCTAAGACTTAACGTTAACCAACTCATCACCGTTGATATTGCCGACAACTTCATCTAGTGTTTCACGCAGTTGCGATTTTATGTGGATCCGGATTCGGCGACAAATAACTAAAGACAGTGGAACTTGGGACTGAAGGATTAGGGTTTGGGTTTGGCTATTGACTCACCTGGCTACTGCTGGGAATGAGCGCGTACCACGCAACTGCTGATTGCACCGCGGCCTCCGTCAGACAAGGTTAGGTTTAGGGTTAGAGTCTTATAGAGAGTGTTAGGTAATGTTGGCTACTAGCGACATTTCTATGTATCGCACGTTTCTCAAAATATCTTCGAGACGATAGCTGGCGTTACTGTTTTGTGACCATTGACCTTGTCTCTGTGAGTTAACACCTGCGACAGCCCGCTGACTGTAACGGTGCCCAGGATCACTATTGTAACTTGTCTGCATCTGTCATACTAGAAATAAAAAGAGCAGCCTTTTAAAATAAGTCTAATATTTAACTTAACCTCCTTTTTATCGTGTAATCTGTCAATGTCCATGTTTTCACACAGGTTTACACGTTTTCGCCCTGATCAGGACTGCAGTAGCTGGGTTTTTGCGGCCGGATGCCCTTCCTGACACCAACCAAATAAATGAATTTCTGGCACTGGATTAGCAGCTAGAGACGTACTTGTGTGTTTAATTAACAGCCTTGCTGAAGGGCCGTAACGCGTGATTTCACAGTTGGCGCGGGAATTTAAACCCCGGTCCTTTGGACTCAAAGTCCGACGTCTTAACCACTACACCACAGTCTAATGACTGTGAAATGACTTCTAGTTTTTGAAATGTACATTGAACGGACCTGTAGGCTAGTCCTATATAGTAGGACAGTGGCTGTTCATTTAAAGCTAGCATGCAGAGTTGTCTTCAGTAAATTTATGCAGCTGAACCTCTTTTACGAACTGGGATAAAAAATACACGAGATAAAAGAAAAATATACAAATCGCTTAGAAATTAAAGGGATGACTCCAAACAGAAAGGGTTATGGTTCAGCTATGAGTCATAGATATGCCTAGCAGTAGTCAGACGTGTCTATGACCAACTGGGTATGTTGGCGTATGAGTGCGTATGTTGGGTATGAGTGCGTCCCATGAAACTAGTTGGTTTATAATGCGAACTCCGCCATCTTAGCAGGCAGGCTTAGAGTATTAAAACTTAGGGTTGACGGATTAGGGTTTGGATTAGGCTATGGACTCGCCTGGCTACTATTAGGTGAAAGCTTGTCCCACGGCGGCAGCTGGTTGCGCAGCGCTACTTCCGCGAGAAAGGGAAGCGTGTTGGCCGAATTGGTCTGATCCGTGAACGTCATCTGTCGACAACGACCAACGGGCAACGGCAAGATATTGATATGTTTACAAAAGTAGACTAATTTATTTGTTTATCTGGGCTAAACAGCATTCACGTTGACGTCAGTCGATGATCTAATACCCCATTGGTTTTGCTGCTAAAAGCATTCAAAATAGCGCCATCTTGTTAATGCATTTTACCTGAAATATCCAACTACGGGCTACATCTTATACACTTCAAACACATTTTTCACAAATCTTGTATTCCTTAACTATATAAGCAAAGCGCTAGAAATGCATTCTGGAAATGACCCAGTGACGCTTGGGTGTGACTCCCTTCCTTTCGTGACCGGGGACACTGAGCCACAGCAATGGAGGTAGTGTTGGGCTGGTCAGGCTGCGTTAATGGTGCAGCCGAAGGTGACCTCGGATGCGAATTGCCTCGAATGACTAGTAGGGCCCAGAGGCAGGTGGTTACTGAAGGGGGGCTTTTAATAGTTTTTTGCTATTTGTAATCTTGTCAATGCTGGCATGCGTTATGCTGTCGAGGCGTTCTGAACGGAACTGTTCTGTTCTGAACTGAACTGTTCCGTTCTGCCTGTTCTGTACTGTTCTGAACTGCTCTGTTCTGAACTGAACTGTTCCGATCTATTCTGAACTGTTTTGTTCTAAACTAATATGTTTTATTCTAAACTGTAACTAGTTCTGATCTGAACTGATCTGTTTTGTTCTGAACTGTTCTATACTGTATTGTTTCGTTCTGAGTGCATGTTCTGTTCTGAGTGCATGCTGCAGGCAGACTCGTCGAGGCTCGCTATGTTTCGATTAGGCACATTGACTGTTGTGGCGTTCTGTTCTGTTCTATTCTGAACTGAACTATTTGGTTATGAACTAAACTGTTCTGTTCTAAACTGCTCTGTTCTATTCTAAACTGTGCTGTTCTGAACTGATCTGTTCTGAACTGAACTGTTCTGACCTGAACTGAACTGTTCTGTTCTGAACTGCTCTGTTCTAAAATGTTATGTACTGGAGTGTTCTGTTCTGAGAGCATGTTCTTTTCTAAGTTCCATAAAGTTTGCACAAGAAAGTCGCCAAGATTTTGCCTTTTTTTTCTACTAATTTCCAGTCGCCACGAGGCGCAAAATTAATATTTTTAAAGAACCATGAAACTTTTCTAAATTTGTATAAAATGAACAGTGCTTAATAGGACTACCTCATTGGTTTTGCTGCATTTTTGTAATGAGAAATGACGAAAAACGCTTCAAAACAGCGCCGTATTGCTGATGCATTTAAATAACATGTCCAACTACGGGTTAAAGACTTGTTTTACATACAATAGGCCATTGATCTCATTGCATTGTGCCGATCTGAAAGTTAAGATATTCTGACGCGCAGATATCCTTCCGATCAAGTGTTGGTATGGCGAAACAGGTGTACATGTAGCTCTCCTGTGTTCGAGACGCATGAGACCTTCAATTTAACTCCTCGACGCTAGCAATACGACGCGAATCGAAAGTTTTCCAGGCAAATAATGCGTGATCGGAAGGGTTGTCCCTTTTTTACTAGAGGGTAGTTGGCGGCAAGTTTTAACGTCAATTATTAATGCACCTCATTGGTTTTGCAGCATTAAAATGACGAAAAAGATGAAAAACGCATCAAAATAGCGCCATCTTGCTAATCCATTTAAACTAAAATATCCGACGAGGGGTTAAATGTTGTAGCCGCCACTTCAAACACCTTTTTTCACAAATCTTGTATTCCTGAACTGTATAAGCTACTCGCTAGAAATGCCTTCTAGAGATGAACCAGGGACCCAAAGTCTCAAAGTGGCAGAGCCGCAAAGCGCATTTTAACTAAAGTATCCAACTAGGGGTTGAGCATCTGTCAATCATTCAGTTTAATCACCTGTTTGAGATAGTAGAATGCTGGCATGCGATTCGTCACGTTCTGTCCAATCACCTGTTTGAGAGAGTACAAGACTTGAATTCAATCAGTCAGTTTTCATCCAATCACCTGTTTGAGTGAGTAGAATGCCTGCATGCGATAGGTCATGTTCTGTCCGCTCATGTTGTACGCAGTCCACGGCTGCGTCAGAGCCTCAGTCACTTGCTCGCTAAACGTGAAGAACGCGTAGTCGCCACTAGTCATGCCTGCGTCCTGCGCCGCGAACAGGAACTGACCAATCACCGACAACGTCGTGTGACACATGATCACGACTGAAACAACGTAAGAGGATGCTTGCATCATTTCCGATTGTGTGATGACTATACAGTACCGCCGCGGCTCAAAAGTATGCATTTTCACGAACACTATAATTTCAGGTTGTGTCATAGTAATTGGACTACAGCAGCAATGCGAATGAAAGGTCTAATGTTTATGTTATGTAGTTCATAATTACCGCCATCTTGTTATTGAATGTGTATTTAAGGCTTTCGCAGTTTCCCAGCTTAGATAGCCGGATTTGGGTATTTATGTCACATCTTGGGAGATATCAATTATGACGTAACTATTGAAAAATGCAATGTTGGGAGACTCGGCTATCCAGTGAAAGATCTAGTTAGTTCTTGTATAATGTGAACAACAGGAATTAGAGTTTGTTTTACCAAAGAATTTTGAAAAATAAAAAATAAAAATAAATATTGGCAGTACTCGATCCTCTATATACTCTGGGTTGTGTACATATACCTTTTCACCATACTACAAAACACGAACAAAACATCGCATCGCCTGTCGGCGGTGTGGGCGGAAGCGATTCTTTAACTTCTAATTTGGTTTGTTTTTATTTTTGTAGTTTAGGGACCATGTGTAGCACACAAGGGCCATAGGCCCATACAGTCCGGTTCTGTATAAGGAAGCCCGTACATAACCGATCCCCCTTCTTTAGTCGCCTCTTATTACTAGCCCGGGGAGCACCCGGGAGCTGCGAGCCAATTCTCAGTTCCCGGCCTGCAGGGGGCCTTCCAATTTGGTGCTTTTGTACACATTCATTAGCACTGTGGCGCCGTTTTCATGCGTCTTAAGGGTTTTTGTGGGGCTCAGTGGACATCATCAGACGAAATGCTAAAGCCGCCATCTTTTCACTCATATTTGGTATAGGCTAGGCAATGGCGTACAGTCATCCGCTGCTAATGGTGTGACAGTAGGACTGTATCAAAAACATATATCAGCGGAACAGAATCGAGTGACAATCGGATCGGATTCGGAGGCCAATTTTTCTTTGATCAATGAAAGGAAGAAATCCAGCGTTTTTTTGTGCCATTTGGCTTCTTGAGTATCTGGCTGGTAATCTATCTTGTTGCCAAAGGTTTGGCTGGCAATGGCTGAATAAGATTAGGCCTAGTTCATTAGTGCTTTACATTATTGCTAAATCGGTGTTTTGTTGAAATGGGATAGCTGGCTTTCTTTTTGCTCGAATTGATAGCGATGTTTTCCATTAAATATAAAACTCGCTAGAGAGAGAGGTCTTGGGACATATTTATTCAATCTAACTCGATTGTGGCTCTGAGGTTGGACTCACTCCTTCCGGTGGTTTTGATGAGGTTGACGTATTCAGAGAGTTCGTCAGGGCGGGGCGCCGCTGACATCTGGATCCACTCGGCAGTGGAGATGTTGCTCTGGAGCAGCTGAGTCCTGATGGTCGTCATGGCGTCGAGACACCAGCCGTCCGCACTGTCCGACATGATCACGGCCTGCAGCCACACAACGCTAGCAAGTCGGGCAATAAAGAATTGGCTTGCAGCCCAGAGCTCCCTGCGCGAGTCGTAAAAAGAGGGGGGAGCGATTCTTTGCCCGGTAAAGCCGAGGCCGAGGCAAAGAACCAGACTGTAATAGTCTTCGCTAATACACACTTAAACTCCCAAAACACAAACTGCAACCACGCGCATGGGACTATTGTTGGAACCCGGTTTTCCACCATCTAGAATATAGTTGTTTCACAGGGTGTAGCTGATCCAGGTTTGGGTAATGATGCGATAAGTTAACCGGATAGTCACAACACCGAGAGGCAATTTGAATTTTCACTTTAATAGTTTCCAAAGTTTCAAACAGTATAATCAATAGGTATTAGCTATCAGCTCCGTAGTGCAGTTCCCTCTCTCTACTAGGCCCGACCTTTTATACATATAGGCAGGACTACCAAGATTCGCTTGCTGCGTGCAAACAAATCCTCCAGTCACATCACTTGCCCTATCTGCCACATGGACTGGCGCAGTCCTTATTGGTCAAAAGGTAGCAATCCCAGCCAGAAGTGATTACTAGGAGAGACATACCCTTGCTGTTAGTGGTCACTAGGTAACGCATGCCTTAGTCCATAGTGGTCACTAGGTACCCCATGCATATATGGGCCTATCCCGGCCCTTAATTGTCACTATAGGCAACACATACCCCAGCCAATAACGGTAACTAGGCTAAACGTACCTCAGTCTAGCCGTACCTGGGTCCAACTGTATACTTGAGTGTAGTCGTACCTGAGTCCAGCGGTACAGCTGACAGAAGTCGACGAACGAATCCCCGAAGTTGGTCCACGACCCGCTCAGTCGGACGGTGGTGTAGAAGGTCGTCTTGTCGCTGAGCTGGACGTCGAGACACGCCTCGGGGAAAAGCGGCAGCGCCCAGCGGGTCGCGATGTACCCGGCGGGCAGGCAGGCTGTCAGCGGCAACCAGGGGACCGAAGTTAGGAACCAATAAATTGAATAATGTGCCTTGATCTCTATATACCCCAGCAAGCTGGGGAACAAAGAATAGACTTGCAGACCAGTGCTTCCCGGGCGAGTAGTAAAAGACGACTAAAGAAGGGGGAGCGGTTCTGAGATGGCCCTCCTACACAGAACCGGACCGCAATAGTCTTTGATACTACACACGGTCCTTAAAATTCAACTCCCCCCCCCTTGATCTCTATTTATAATTAAGTAAGCCTTATCTAGAGAATCAAAACCGCACGGGTTCATATATTGAGGAGCCTAAATTTGAAGGTCTAAAGGTTTGAGTTGAGGGTTTTCTTTTAAACTTATTACAAGAACTGAACCCTGATAAAATCTTCAGTTGTGCCACTTTACTTCAAATGACAGTGTCTGCAAGGCCTACTCATGTGATTCATGTGATTTAGATCAATTTATTAACTATATATACTAGAGGGAGATACATATGCAGGTATGACGCTGAAATCTCCCATATTTTAAAACATGTGATTTGACAAGTATTTGGCTCAAATTAAATTGATACAGAGGATAGATTACGGATATGAGTGATATCTATGACAGAAGATTTTCTAAAAAATTAAATATTATTTAATCAAGAAAGTACAAGGTATCATACACAGCGGCAAGGAATCAATACAAAATAATCAGGTAAAATATACAGGACTACCTTGTAGATAATCTTGAATATATTTCAAATTAGAATAAAATCGATCCATTTATACAGTTGTGTGTATTCGTCAGAGGACAGAAATAAATCTAAAAAATGAGAGAGGAATCAACCTTAATCTGGAATCATGCAGCAGCTAGACGGTTAGTTGATAATGAGGCATGATACCCCTGCAGGCCCGGGGAACAAAGCATTGGCTTTCAGACCCGCGCGCCCCGGGTGAGTCGTAAAAGGTGACTAAAGAATGGGGAGCGATTCTGTGCCGGCTCTCTTGCACAGTAGCGGCTGTAGCTTATATGGTCTTTTTGTGCTACACACGGTCCCTAATCCACCAAACAAAGCATAATGATTGATGCGCAGTCTATCGTGAAAATTTATGAAAGCGGGTCCTCTGATAATCGATAGAATTTAGGTCGAATTCTGTTGTGGAGACCATGATGTGATGAATGTGAAGACCATGAATGCAAATGAATGTGTTTTATCAGGGATACATATAGCCTAAGTTCAGTATGAGTAGTACTCCAAAAACTATGTTTTTTTGAAACTTAACTCGGATTTAGAAATGGGTAGGAGTAGCATTGCTCGCAAAAATGAACGATGGTGGAGTAGGCCTTCCTTAAGCCTACTCCTTTTTTAGAAAGACATAGGATCGAGTGCACTGCTCCTGTTTTTTAAGCAGCAGGCGTGACGCTACTCCTTTTTCAAGGGCTAAACTAAACTCTTCGTTTTGTCGATTGGCCTGAAGAATGGATAGCGCTTCATTTGACAGAGTAAACCAATTGTGTTTGAAAAGCACTGTCCTTACCCACCACCCCCCCCCATGTTTTGATCGGTTAAGAAGATTTGACCAGCGGCGACTGTATCAACGTTTCTAATCAATTTTTTCTCTGAGCCAAAAAGTATGTGAAACTCCTCAAAAAATATGTGCCAACAAAAAAAAGTATGCGTATTGTTTTATTGTTTTATAGATTTAGAATCTTCAGCGACTTTTTAGAATTAACTTTCTGAATTTGTTTTAGCATGAATACATTCGTGTGATATTTACATGAAAAGAATGAATTATTCTTCAAGATTAGTTAAGTTTTACTATTCTAATGCAATAACATTGACAATAATTGAAATATGAAAAATTTAAAATTATGCATAATTTTCAAAGTCACCGCTTGCTCTATCTGTTCTACGCTACTAATTTTATTTATTTATTTTAATCTTAATTATCTAAGTGGATCGCTAGAAATGCCCTATAGAGATGGAGACGAGAGAGATATAGGGACACTTGAGTGTTCTGACTTCCTTCAGTGACCGGGGGCGCTGAGTCACAGCAATGGAGGTGGAACTGCACATTCGCTGGCCAGGAGAGGAGGCTGGAGTGCCTGCTTCGCCAAGCTTTACCCCTTCTTTTCAATTAATTTTCAGTCGCTAAGAGGCACAAAATTAAAATTTATAATGAAGCCGTGAAACTTGTCTAATTTTATATACAAATGTTTTACTGTTAACCCTTTACTGATTTGGGTCACATTACTGCACGAAGAGCCATAAAATGTATGAAAACAGCGCCATCTTGCAAATGTTGTAAATTAAAAAGCCCGCAAACTCGTTAGATGATCGCTGCTGGTGATGCATATACCTTTGCCGCAGATGGGTCCTATGATAACGTCTACGTCCTGCTGCAACACGAGGTCAATCGCTGCGTCTATGGCGGCCTGCGCCTGACACTGCGAGTACTCGTACGCATAGCTACACACACATACCGGCAGACAAACATACAAACACACATACAGACAGACATACAGAAGAGCATATACACGCACGCAGACATATACGCGAACATAGTCTATGATCGTAGCATATTTACATGCAGGCAGACAAACTGAACTACATACCCACCAAGCATACAAGCCTACACGGACGGAGTCTGTGGACATCTATGCTTGCAGTACTGTAAACACCATTTAGGCGTAGATCCACATATTATGATATGGAATATAATTATATTCCTGCTCACTTTTTGCTTAGATAAAAGGATCAAACTGTTGTTCAAAAACAACATTTTGTGCTCAAAACTATGAAGTAAACCACAGATCAGCTATTTGAAACGTCTTTTGAAAGTGATTTTGCAGACTTTTAGAGAGTGAAACGCATCTTCAAAGCACTATTTACACTTTTGGGGCTATTCGGATGCAAGAAAGCATCAATTAGGCCTATCACACACACACACACACACACAAACACACACACACACATATATATACACACATATGTATACACACACACAAAT
>JAQIWG010000441.1:0-34116 GCA_034695025.1 Chamaedrilus cognettii
AACAGTGCATGAGGACCGAGCACAGACCTCAGCTAGATATAACAAACAGTGCATGAGGACCGAGCACAGACCTCAGCTAGATATAACAAACAGTGCATGAGGACCGAGCACAGACCTCAGCCTGCAGGCGTTCGTTGACGCTGTCTATGTGTGTCTCACACTGCTCACACACACGCACCACACTGTCCGCTGTGCGCTGCAGCTTCTCCATTCTACACACCGACGACACACAGTTAGTGTATCTCAGATTACTCGCATCCATTCATCACATTGTCTGCTGTCGCTTCTCCATTCTACACACCTATCGCACAGAGAAACTATTGCGTTTTAAATTTAACACAACAAGTAAGTATACAAGCGATATTTTTAAAATTCATTTGCGTACTTTAAAGCTCTGGAAGCGCTACTATTACAAGCATGGCCTGATCTGGGTCGTTAAAAAAAATTGCCAAACATCTGCCCAAGGTCAAATTTATTACACATTGTCATTTATTCCTTTTGAGTGCACTGAAATATGATTAAATTGATTGCTCGTTTCATCACCATATTGCCAGTTACTGAGCTTCTAAGAACGAAGGATGAATAAAACATTTGCCAAGGGCTTTCACCAAATCGAAAAAAAAATTGGCAACTGGTAAAAAAAAAAAATTGAGCCGATTTTCACGACTGGCAGATCAAGCCTTGGTTGAGGATCCTATTTTGTTGAGAATAATATTTAGTAATAATATTTACTTAAAGATCATATTTAGTTGAGGATCATGTGTAGTTGAGGATCATATGTAGTTGAGGATCATACTTAGTTGAAGATCATAATTAGTTGAGGATCACATTTATTTGAGGATCACATTTAGTTGAGGATCATATTTAGTTGAGGATCACATTTAGTTGAGGATCACATTTAGTTGAGGATCATATTTAGTTGAGGATCACATTTAGTTGAGGATCATATTTAGTTGAGGTTGAGGTCAGACAGCTCTCAGCCTAATACAGCTATCAGTCATGTTTAAATAACGAATGTGTTTGAGCAAACACTAGACAAATAATGGTACAATTTCACAAGTAGGCTAGTTATTATGTGAGTGCTTCCATGAAGAGCAAAACTTGATGGAGAGCTCCGCCTGAAGTATTTGAAAAAATTAATAGAGAACGTGAAAAGATTGCCCGGAGTACCTGGAGAGCTCGGCCTGAAGCGCCATGTCGCGCTCCTGCTGCGCGAGCGCGAAGCGGTCCCACATGCGATTGATGTTGATCATGTGATGGAGGTTGTCCTGCGTGATTACATCGGGCGTACCGCTACACAAGTCCTGCAGCCAATCACAGACATGCATGGGTCCTATCAGCCAATCACACACAAGCGCAGGTCCTGCTAACAAATCACAGACAGGCCTGATGCTGATCTGTGATTTGTTCTGTCAACAACTCACACGAATGCATCAACACATTACCTCAGTCACGCTTACATGATATCACTTGACACTCTAATGAATTTCTTAATTATTACCAAATGCATGCAATAAATTACTTTTCTAATTGAACCAAATATACAATCGAGTGCAATGATATAGAATCGTTTTGTGATACAATAAAAAGAATTATTAAAGTGTACAAGATTCAGATTAGCTAAATGCCACATCACGCACCTGAACTCTGTCGAAGAGTTGGGAAAGTCTCTGCTTGGAGCGAAGGTGAGGGGCGACAAACTCAACTCTAAACCGATTGAACTCTGACTGAACCAACTGCGCCACCAACCACATATCACATCAGTAGTGTCTGCTATTGAAACCAAAAGTTTGACGATATGTTTTAAGTGATTATTATAAATAAATAAATACTAGTAATTAAATGGTTGTACGGTAAGTGGCGCTCTTATACCTTGAGTTCGTTGAGGTTGTTGGGGAAGTGGCGTTCCATCATCTCTGCAATGGCGTCCATAAGGAAGGAGCGCAGACCATGCGCCAGTTCATGATACTCATCCAGGGCCAACAGGCGCTCCTGCATACCACCATATTGTTCTAAAAATAGACTCTGATATAAGGAGCGCAGACCATGCGCCGGTTCATGATACTCATCCAGGACCAAAAAGCGCTCCTGCACACCTACTGCATTGTTCTATATATAAATACACTGTAGTATTCTATATAGAGCATTAATCTTATTTATGACTTTATTGACACAGAACACAAGAAGATATGTGAATTGTTTTCTCACCACATCCACCCCCTGGACACTCAGTACCGCTGCAACGGTTACTCAATGATGTCAATGATGATAATGAAAATGGCATTGGCCGATGATGATGATAATGGTGATGATGATGGTGATGATGATGAAGATGATGATGATGAAGCCTCACGTTGTCACGCAGAGCCTGTTCGAGGGTGGGCACGGTGGGGAAGCGCTCGTACAGCGAGGACACGTAGGTGAGGACAGACAGCTCGTCGGGCTCGACCAGCACGTCAAAGTCCTCTGCGTCGAGCAGGCGCGTCACGCCAAACGCGCTCTCCGCCACGTCGAACGCGATGCGTAGGTTCTCACGAGGGGGACGCTTGCGCGCCTTCGCCAGGTCTATCAGGTCGGGCCTACGCGAAACGAGCTCAAGAATAAATAGTCATGCCCGGATTTTACACTCTGTATTGATTGATATCTCCGCAAATCATGAACAGATAGCAAAAAAACACCATCGTCTCGTTGTTTAAAGCAAATAGTATTTAGGCCACAGGATATCTGTTTTTGAAGACTTTGTGCGCTATAGCTACCCTCAAAGATTTTTATGTGTATGGGCAGACGGGTGCAGTCAAAGTGAGTTCCACAGAAAGCCATCAGTAGTCCACTGCAATCTAGAGCTGAAGAAATTATAGGTGGTGATCGTGCATTCACTTTGTACAACAAAGACAAAATACATCAGACCAGTAACTACTGCATTTCACTTTGCGCTAAATTTCAGTTAATACCTCATTGGTCTTGCTGCATTATGTGAGAAAAAATATGAAAAACGCTTCAAAAGAGCGCCATCTTGCTAATGTATTTTAACAAAAAAATCCGACTAGGGGTTAAATTTTGTACACTTAAAACACCTTTTTCACAAACCTTGTATTCCTAAACATTATAAACAACTCGCTCAAAATGCCTTCTAGAGATGACCCAGGGACGCAAAGTCTCGAAGTCTCAACGTCTCAAAGTCTCAAAGTCTCAAAGCCGCACAGATGCAAAAGTCGCACAACCGCAAAAGCTACAAAATGCATTTTAACTAAAATATCCAACTAGGGGTTAATACTAACTGATGAAAACTAAAGACAATTATAAACTAAATAATAACACTCGATCAAGAAAACATAACAATCACAGTTTTTTAGTAGAAGTCCAGCGTTGGCTCAGGCTTGGTCTAGAAGGCTACAAAAATTGTTCTGTTTTGATCGTTTAGATGCACCACACATTTGCTTCCCTACCCCTACACACCTCGCTGCACGCCAGGCTGCGACCTAGATCATCCTCTAGATTACTCTTTCAACCTCTCCTGCAGAAAATATTATTGTTTTTGCTGACAGACTCTGCTGCGCTATCAGCATTCAGGCCAGAAACCAAACCCAGCATGAAGGATGGCATAAACCATGCTGATAGCATCTAGAGGGATGTAGATCCACTGACACGAAATATTCTGATCGGTAGAATTTAAGTCATTGAGGGAGTTACAGCAGTAGTGGCATCAGTGCATAAGATAATTCTATTCCAACTTTGTATAGTAACAAAAAACTTTGACAACACTCTGCATAATTACAGAAAACCACTTTATTTTGCTGTTGATATCAACTTTTTGGGGGAATACAGACTACAGAGCCTATAAGCCTAACTGATGTGATACCACACAAGATTATTTTGCAGCAAAATACAGTCTCCAGTGCTTTAGTGTTATTTTTAGAATTCTACACGCTTTCACAGAAAATTATTAGTAGCACGTGTCCTAAATTTTGATATATCTTAAATTAAACTAACATATAACGATTATTAGTACTTTCCTTTACTTAAAATTTTAGCCTCTGAACGCATTTCAAAAATAAGATAAAAGCGCAGCTCCACGCAGCCCGACCTGTGCCTGTGGAGGATGGCGAGAAATGCGAGCCCGCTGGTCCACGACTTGGTGAAGTCATTGACGTAGATGCCGCGGTAACCCTCGACCATTCGCTGGGCCCAGGACAGCAGGGCCTGGCGGGCCGTGACGTCACTGCGCCCCCCGGACCCTCCCAGCACCTCCCCCACCTGCGCACGACAATGCAAGAATATCAGATCTACGGAATGCATAGGCAAGTATTGGACCGTATTTTAAAAACTCGATGAAATATAACATTAGAGTATTCATTTCTCTAATGTCGATATTGTATTTCCAGAAGTCATCATGAAGGGCGCAACGCCTGTACCCGTGCGAAAACATGCGCATTAACGGAATAGACCTTTTTTTAAAGCGATTGTCAGCTTATTAAATAAACAATAAATTCGGCTGCGGGCACTCGCAAACTCTGACATCGTGCGATAAACAATAAGACCATCGTGCAAAGAGTCTCAGAAGTAGAAGCAATGCTTAGAATTAGAAAATATTGAAGTTGAAGTCGTGCAGGATATCAATCACTTCAACTCTTGACGTTACCTTGCTTTTTTGCCAATGGCATGTTTTAACTAAGCCTAGCTAACAGATTACATCGTCTGACAGTAAAATACATTTTCTTGCTTCCCCGAGAGCGACTACTTGACATCTTGTATCGCGCCAGGTTAGTAATGAACCGCGCGAGATAACAGCGCGGACATACATGTAGGCCCAACCAACGGGGAGACGGGGAGGGGGTGGGGGAAGGGTGACAGGCGGAACGTGTTCCCTACAGAGGGAACGTGTCACCCAAGAATTTAGCCAGGGAATAAGCAATGGTATTTGTCACCCTCAGAATTTGGGGGAATAAATATGTTTTGAATGACAACCGACTTTGAAAACGACTACCCCCCGTGCCCGGTCACGAATGTGATCCCCCCCCTCTCTCCTCTCTCGCGCACGGCTCAGGTAGCATCTCTGAGCGTTCAGGTATAAACAATTTAACACTTTGATCTCCGCATTCAACCCATCAACCGCGGTCCGACCCCTCAAATTTTTGTAGCGCGGTAGCGCCACAAGCTGCAGGGTGATCGTGTTGCGGCAGCCAGGCCTCGAGCCCCGAGCCTCGAGCCTGGGCGGGGGCTCGGAGAGGAACCCTTAATTATTGCAAACAACAAAAAGCATTCCAAACAACCTGCCTGCGTTGAGTACAGCTGAAAGAAAACCTACCCACAGGGACATTACGATTAATAGTCAGATAATTAATATAGGCTAACGCCAGACTGAAACTAGATGGCAGAATGATGATTGATGGCCGAAATGTCTGAATTAAGCCTTGTTAACCAATACCGTATTTGTAATTCACAATATAGTATCAAAAAAACATGGATCGTGTACCTGGAAAGTTCTCGAGACACGATACCAATTTTTAGAATTGCAAGGGGAGACAGACTTGCGACAGACAACAGCTGGCGACACAATCTGTCGCAGGGGATAACTGCGCACGTTCAGTAAGGCCTTAAAATCACCTCCATGTTCCACATTCCGCTCCACAAAACTAACTCTGTGCTTGTCACTCACAGGCAGCCTCGTTAACACGGGCTGGGGGAGTCTGGCGGTGGTACAACTCTTCGAAGGCAGCTGTCTCGGCATGCCATTGGAGCATAAACCCTGAGGTGTGAGTACGCTGGTCAATCCCATGATATTGTGAATTTGGTTCAGTGAGGCAGTCAGTTCCTCAACTTTGAGACGCGTAGATTTTGCACAAAACGGTGGTTTTTCTTTAGTCACACTCTGTGCGCTGCGCTGTCCGTTAGCAATAAATTCTTGACAGTTATTTCTGTTCGAATGTTCAACAGCACCTCCCCCTCGCGACAGAGCGCACGCCTGTCTCCTCAAGTCAGCAGCAACCTCACTCAAACCCTGAATCTTAGCAAGCTGACTCGTTGTCATATTATTGCTCAGTGTTTTTTCATTGGACACCGGCACTTGCTTCTCGTGCTTTCCCGCGTTCACTGTGTGTGATCGTATGGCGCCGTCGTCCAACGTCCAACGTGTTGCACTGCAGTCAGTCTGAACCACCTGTATGCAGACGTCATCAGTGCTGGAGCCTGGCTGCCTTTGTGAAGCCTTGCCACTGGGTATTCTCGCTGGGATAGAGCTGTGGAATTTTCCCACTGATGCACGAGGAACGGCGGTCATCGCCTCGGAAGCGTTCAGAAGTTTCTCCTGAGTTTGTTTGTCAGCCATTGATCCATTCTTTACTTCTGCTTCATTTGTTTTGCTGCCTAGCGCTGCGTCATGCGCGTGCAGTGCGGGGCTCTGTTTGTAGAGAGCTGTCACTGGGTCTTGTTTAGTGGTGTGACATTGACTGATCGACGACTTGGCAGGATCGACAAAGTGAATCACGGGGTCGGTACAAGATCTCCCTGGATGCCCGTTGTACTTTCTCTGGTCGAAGTAGATCGCTAGATTGCTGCAAGGCTTCGCAGCACCTTTCAATCCCTTCCGTTCAGCAGTCAAATTGTTTTCTTCATCTCTGACGAGCTTTTCTTGAACTTTGATAGACTTTGTTCCTGAACCATTTAAAAACTTGTCTTGTTTTCTCAATGGTTCTTTTTGATCCGCAAGCAACTTTTCTTGACTTCCATGTAGTGTTTTGAGATCAATATGTGACTTTTCTTCATTTCTGGACGGCCCTTCAATCAGCAGCTTCTTGTCGTCTGCTAAGTGCGTTCCCTTTTCTATACAAAACTGTTTTTCTACACCGCCAGGGGAACACAACAGTTTAGGCTGCACGGCCTGGTGCTCAATCTCTCGTCCGAGCGAGGACGCTTTCTTCCTCCCCACATCACTGTTGGTGCGCCGCAGCAGGAGCGCGCCAGGGAGGCCTCGACGCATCAGCTTCACCGAGCTGACCAGGCGACCCTCCCCCGCGGCTCCCCCGGGGGTCAAGCAGGGCGCAGGGCGCGGCCTGGAGGGGGAGACATCCCTGGGCGAGGGAAGAGTCGGCGCCAGCTTGCTCTTCTTGGGCTTGTCACACCCGCAGAACATGGCTGGGTTGTAAGCAGGTTGCTGTGCCTGTAATCGAGAGCTTTTTCTCGAACAGAATAATGATAACTATCCTTATTCACAGAATAATCCTTGCTCAACAGAATAATCCATATTCGCAGAAGATTAATGAGGTCGTTTATTATAACGTTTTTAAAATTGACTATTGAATCGCAATAGTAATTGCTGCCTTTATCAAACGTGTTGCTAGTATTGCATCGTTTGCAGCACTACTGAGGTCTGATAAAAGGCCTGATTGATTACAACGAGTTAGCGGCTACAGGCGACAGGTCTTGCTTTCAGCAGACATCGCTAATTCACATGAAGGTTAAATCAGTTAACTGCAGCGTTGATGTATCCAATCTCTCAATGAGCAAAACACTTGGATCTCTGAGATTCACTTCCGATGCAAGGCCGCTCTTACTTAAGGTTAACGTGGTGCAAGGCTCGCCGCGCGTGTTTACTCCTGTAAGCCTATACGGCATGCGCGGCGTTGTGGCGGAATCACATATCGAATGTCCGCGAGTGAGGAGAGCCGGGAACTCCTAGGCAGTCAGCAGAAGTAAACGGTTACTGGGGCAGCCTGTGATACTTATGGGCGCCGCTCGATAACACTTGGCTATAAATCATACATGCAGACTCTCCTCACCTTATCGCTCAACACCTCGTACCGCCGCCGCAGTGGCCGCGTTACTGCGAGCGTCACGAAGCCGCGGCTACTGTAACAGCAAGGGCTACCATTATCATCCTGCGGTTTGAGTGCAATAGGAGAAGGAAAGAGCGCGCGCCTTGGCAGCTACAGCGGATCAAAGCTGGGTCGGATGAAGGGGAGAGGAAAAGAATGGCCGGCAGAGAAAAGGAACAAACAACAACTAGTTTCAAACATGCTCGTTGTATACTGCATGCATTGAGTTGAACGGTAGTTACTACCAGTGTTGCACCTGGTACCACGCGACAGGTCTAGCAGCGCTACCAATAAATCAAAAACTAATGGGGCCCTAAGAGTGCAGCCTCTCAGATTGTAGTCGCATGCAGCAAGTCCTAGAAGCTTGTATAGCACACGCTAGAAAACTAATCAGAATTTGCGATGTGGATCATAATCAAGTTTTCTAAAAGCGCTCCAAGTTTATTTGATAGAATGTCACCCCCAGTTGCTACAGCGGTGATTAGGGAGGAGCAACAACACACAGAGAATTGGTGTAGTCGGTAGCTCAATGAACAACAATGCCAGCCTACGATCAGTAACGAGTAGATCAGCCGCAGTACAAACTGTTTACCACCGCTGCTGCTGCTGCTGCTGCTGCTGAATGCTGCAGATTATTATTCAATCTTCAGAAAATCAGGCTTACGGCATCAATTCAGGTCAGCTCAAATAAATAAGCATTAGCTTGCCTGGAAAAGTTTGTGAACAGGATGAGGCTGAATGCAAGAGCCGTTGCAAAGTGAAAGCTGAAGATACCTACACTTGTTAGTGCGAGCAATATGCATTTCATAATTTATTATGATTGTTTTGCAAGCAGCCACCTGTGTAGAGCGATACAATAACTGTTTGTTGTGATAGCAAGAGACAAGCATGCAATACTCAAGTGTAGCCCCAATACTCCAACTAGAATTGAGCATTACTGCTCTTAGCAATTGGGCACAAAAACTAATCCTCAGGAAATTTTCACCACCAGTCCAAAGTTTGAAAACTATAATAATTTTCAACAAATCATGGGCCTACTCATTTACAGAAGAGATTCAGAAGCTACAACAAAATTGGGCCTATATCGCAACGTCAGATAAGCCTAGCCTACACGACATACTTATTAGAAATGCAGCCGACTCTGCTGGCAGGACGCAGATATCTTTGCCCCGCAGGCTATCCTAGCTCAAAAACTATCCTACTGGTCACTAGAGGGTCGTTCTTTGACGCTGGCTAGGCAAAACTCTTTCAAAAAATAAGAGAATTTTGGTCGATTCACCAGATGCCAGCATACATCAATAGATCCATTTTTTACAGAAAATTTGATGCATGTTGTAGCGAGATGTGACACTATAGTAGCTACATTATGTAGTTGGCGCCCAACTACATATAATGTAGCCTACTAGTCAACTACATATAATGTAGTCTTTGCGCATTTACTGCGTCAAAAATTGTTTATAATTTTGTCAACAAACAGGACGAAATTTTTTGAACGCTGTTATCTATTAATATTTGTGATATAGAAACTACATTGGTACACAATAATGCATCTGCGTATAGTTTGAGCAATGTCCATAAGGCACAGCAGGTTGTTGCCTGTGTGATACACAGCCTGCAAGTCCTAAGTGTTGGTGTAATAAACATGCCTGCATTGCCTGGATGAGAAGTCTCTATTCAGATCATTCAACAGAAGGCCGTGAATAGCATGAATAGCATGACGGAATGTCATTATGCAGGGTTACAGCTTAGTGGAGACGCAACCTTACAGGATATAAATTACAAAATATTACGTTGCAGCGACACTGCACCGCATGATTCTCCAATAGTGGACATAGTTCACGTATGCACATAAAACATCATGAAATCGCTAAATAACGCTGTCGGTTTAAATCTTTTGTCGCATTATAAAGCAGATCTGAAGCAACACCGTCCATGTGAAAAACTGACACCTTGAATGTTTTGCAGGCAATATAAACTGCACTTTTGACAAGCGTATAGGCTCACAAACAAAAAATTCAATGAGAAAAGTATCTATCACAGCAAAAAGATTTTGAGCATAGCGTACTTCATCTACAGCCTGTTAGAGTTCTGATGTTGAGAAGCAGATGAGCTAGACCTAGTGACACGCTGACCTGATTGTCAGATCTTTTTTCTTTTCGTTTGCCACTTTTTCACAAAATGGTCTCCCCTGCTCAACATTTTGTGAGAAAAATTAAGATTCTTTGATAACCAGCACTGCAGCTTTGTTTAGAAAACTACGAGAAAGAGCGGAGCGCTCTTTGAAAGGTTGATAAGTCATAAGGCCTAAAATAAAACTGCCCTGGAAGCGAAGGATTAACGTCACCTGGAAGAGCAATGCGAAGGTCAGTTGAAAGTAGAGAAAGAAAGTCACCTGGAAGTGGAGAACAAAGGTCCAGAGGAGGGCGAGGGTCATCTTGGTGTTACCATCCACTATCTCCTCCGCACGAATGTTCGCCATCTTTATCTGAATATGTGCAAATGTAGCAAATGCCCTGCATACAATGAAAACGATTCTGTCTTCTTAAAAAACCTACAGTAGCAACCAGAAATATTCTCCAATCCAAGATGGATCCGTCTATTTTAGAAAATAATGCTAGACTGTAATAGCAGTAAAAAAGCAGTCCATGTCAAAAACCAATTACAAAAAGGACAATGAGATATAAATACATGCAAGTGTTAACTTAACGTTCGTATTTCAGCCCGGAGTACTGAGTGCTCACCCGTTTCTTGCGAAGGTAGTCGAGCACAGTCTGAACGTTTTGAATCTTGTGCACTCTCATTCGTCCGCGGGCTCGCGGCTGACACACAGCCAACCAATCAGAGTTGAGCACCAGTGGAATCAAATTTGGCCTAGATAGTGAGATACATCATGGGTTTAGTGCTATAGACATATAATTATACAGAGAGAGCCATAAAAAAGCCACCAAACTTTAAAGACCTGTCACTTCTGCAAGTAGATTCTTGCTTAATACATTAAATTAAAGCCAGTCAAATATAAGTGCTTGAAATATCTCATTTGTCTCTTGAACGACGGACAGCTGCTTAGCTTCCAGCTTAGCTTAGTTTTAGTCAGTTAGTGACAGTCCTGTAAAAACGGATAGTCTGTAAAAAGTACTATGCACCTGAACGATCAAAGCTATATGTAAGACCATAGTGATTATGACCGGAAGTTAAGTTTATAAAGCAACAAGAAACAGGGAATTTACGCTGCAATATTACACTAAATTGTAGTTTCAAACTATTTGAGCTATGTGATGCATAATCTTTGATAGCAAGTTTACATGGAGCCATCAAAATCTAAATAAACCGCTGCATGTCTGTAAATACACTGTGAAACAGAGCCGGTCAAGAGTAACAGATCTAAGCAATGTATTACCAGACATCGCTTAATCCTCAGCTGCACCCTCAGCTGCACGTGTACTTAGGAACGTTTTATGAGCCAGAGCCTCAAGCAGTGTTACCAGCTGAGTGTACTGTTAGCTACATAAGACTTATGCCTCATGCTTCAAACCTCGAGCAGTGATACCAACACTTACAAAAGTCTTATGAGCGAGAACCTCGAGCAGTGATACCAGCACCCATCCATCTCGCAGGTCTTCAAACAAATCATCCACCACCATTTGAACCTGGATTTGTACAAAATACAAACTGCGAGCAACCAATCACAGCAAAAGTTTTTAATTCTAACAAATGCACCACTATGCTGCAATGTAAAAAATATTATGGGACACAATACTTTATTTGCCACTGAAAATTTTAAGTTAACTAAAGTTCTGTTTTAGATTTCTCTTGAAAACCTAACATGTCAAACTCAAAGATGATAACATGGTTTTGTTGTAATATGATAGGTCGTTCACTAATCAATGCAATTCAATAGAGTTCAGAGATACATTACCTGTCCCATTCATCAAGCAGAATACGTTTTGTTCAGCCAAGGCCATACAAAACAGTTATGCACTGCTTCACTTGTATCATTCAGTGTCACAGGTTGATAACAATCTAAGCTGATAACCCATCGGCATTGTCACCCAGTCATCACAGCAACACCACAGATTGGGAGTGAGATAACACAAACTTGGCGTTGGAAATATTTACATTATATGATGAGTATTGATTGATAGATGCCGATGGTTTGATAATTATTCCTATAGAGAGAAAAGATCAAATTCATGGCAAGAATACTCTAGGCGCATGGTACGACTAACATAGAAATGACAAATGGGTCTAAATTTACTCAAACCCAGGCACAATATCGGTCAACAGCCTAACGTCGCATAGTTCTGAATCATTTTTATGAGTCTGGACGTATGATAATAATATTAGATAATGATATTAGATTAAAGCTGACTGACTCGGACAAGCTGTTTGTTGACCCACTTAGTAAACGTCTTCTTCTGCACACTGTCTCGCACATCTGCAGAGAACGCGCAGCAATATAATAATAACAATAATTTAATGTCTGCGTTGAATATTTATGTCGATAGACGAAATATTTTAAGGGCGTCTCTCACTAATCAAACTACTAGACAGCGAATAGGGAAATTACATTTTTGAAGTCACCGTTTTATCTCGCAATAAAAAATACCCATGGGCCCGGAGCATATCCGTATAAAAAGTTTTGGAAATAAATTTGTTCACAGGCTACTAAAAAGTTTCACGAAAGCTGCACGACGCTCAACAAAAAAGCCCAATGTACAAATAGCCCACGACCTTTCATTGCCTTTCATTACGCATTCTAGAAACGTAAACATTTTCAACATCTAATTCTTTTCTTTGGGCATCATTACTGGCGCTTTTCTGTGAGGATCATTAAGGGAGCTTACATCAAGTTATTTAGCATTCATGCCGATAGCGTACGCGGCCTTCGACGCATAATACTTCTTGATCGCGGCGCACAAAGCGTTGCGTTGGGAATACGCGTCGCGTGATTGTGAGCGTCAGTGGCAGGCTCCGTGGTGTCTGCCGCTGGACAATGAACTGGGGGGGGGAGGGGGGGGGGAGGGGGTGGGGGGGGGGGGTAAGTAGAACTTTGTTCGGCGCTCAAGAGGTTCTCTCGTGAGCAACTGATGGGAATTGCGCGCTACTAGAAACAACTTGGCTTCTCTCCGCTTGGCTGCTTGACGGCTCTATTTATCATAATGCTGTCAGATGGTCGTATATTGCGATCACATGTGTTAGGCTACTTTGTTGGCATATTACAAGACATATTTTAAGTAAAATTTACCACTGCATGTGCACAATTTATGACCACAAAATGGTCACTCAATATCTCAATAAAATGACTTCAACTTTTCACCCTCCGGGAGAGACTTGGCTTCGCCTGCAGAACTAACGACGGCGGGGAAAGGGGGGGCGGGTTGGGAGGTGCTGACGCAAGTTTCTAAGGCTATTCCGAAACAGTTCTTTATGCGGATCACTCAAACTTATTATTATTATTATTATTGAGAATAAATCTCTTATAATAAAGCATTATCATTATTGTTAGGAATAATCTGGACGCAGCAGCGGCAGCAGGCCCCGTGCGTACCTGCGTTGCGCATCACGGTCCGATCAGGCGGGTCGAGCTGCAGGGCGCTGACGGGCAGACTCTGGTCCGTGGGGGATACGAGCTCCTTGACGACCGTGCGCGCGAACGCGCCGCACCAACTGTGCCGGTCTAGGTCGCGCGTCTTGGAGGCCATCGCGTGCCTTGTAGCACCGGCTCACAGCTGATGGATCAACTATAACATCAAGTGCTTTGGTCCACCCTGCAGCAGTGGCTCACAGATCACAGCAGCTATAGCTGAACACTACGTCATGTAGGACATCACGCGAGTTGGACGACGATGCATCCCAGGCGCAGAGCTCCTTCACTCGTCAGTCATCACTGCTCGCGTAAACACACGCTGCACGTCCTCGAGTCGCTGCAACCGTCGCCTATTCTGTATCTCAAGTAATACAGCCAAGACCCACCGAACACTGAACTGTTCAATACAGGCTAGGCCTAGAAGCCAATAATTGCCTTCCGATCAACCGACAACAACTCGAGCAAACAACGGACGAGTCGACTGAAATGCTTTGAGCAAGAAGATTAGGACGCGCTGCATGTAGGCCTTACTTCTGACCTGCTATGTAAGTCGAACTGATATCAAGCCTGACAGCCTACTCCGTAAGATGCATCCTATGGCCCCGTGGGCCTCTCAACGCCACGCAGCACAGAGCACAGCAGCACAATCCCGCGACAGAGCACGCTAGGCCCGGCTTATTATGGCCGTTGAATGATAGGGCCTACACGAGCCTATGCTACTATTGTAGCGTAACTGTCTACAGTTCAGTGATTTGACACTCTGCTCAACTCGCAGTAAAACTATCCAAATGCTGATATATGCTGTCTTTTCGAGTTTTCAGTTACGTAGCCTGACCTCAATAAATACAAATCGAGAACATAGCCTAAAGTAGTTTTTAAATTAATTTTTGCACGATATGCAAGGCAAGTTACGTGAATCCATTGGCAAGCTTTTATGACCGTCAGTCCTGTTCAAATGATGTAGCCTAATTAAGCCAACAAAATCCAACGATTGTCCTATTGGCCTATCCTTTCAACGTAAAATGTAGGATACGTTCACGCAGGGTATAAAAAGACCCAGGTCGCCCGGGTTTTATTTTAGGAGTATTTTTCAAAGCATAGGCCTAAGCCAGCCCATGACCGACCCCTCTCTTATTCTTGACCCTTTGCATTGTATGAGGCGACTCTTCAGGCCCCTGTACATGCAGGCCTTCTCTACTGTCGACTATAGCAGAATCGTAGCCTACTTTTGGCACAGCATGCATCAGTCAACTAAGATTCTGCATCAGCGGCTAGTCTAGAAAGTACAATTTTTTGTAGACAATGTCAGTATAATTCCTCTTGAAGCGCCGTGGCTTGGCCTTACTGCTGCATTCGGAAGATGGCAGATGATTTTCAGAATTATGCCGTGAGCGCTCTGAATGAACGGATATTTCTATTACCCTTGAAAGTGACGATCAACGTTAGACTAATCTGAAGAAGTGAATTGAAGGCGTGCTGGAGGTCCGAGATTCCAATTCTGATCTAGCGCAACAGAGAATTTAGTTTATCGGGTTTGCCCAGTCCCAACCCGGATGGAACTATTAATTGAGATCCGAACGACACATCCCGCCGACACCGGGAGGAAGTCGGATCAGACAATAAATTATTGTCAAAAAATGTGTACCAGCTGCCTGAAAAAGGTTGTCTAACATCCAGCAGAATCTGCGCTCTCTGGGAGGACTCGAACGTAGGTCGCAATTATTCAAATATAGGTCTCAATTAATTATTCAAACGCAGGTCGCACATTTTGCAAAGGTAGTTTGCAATTATTAAAAGGAAAGTAGCAATTATTCAAACTCAGGTCGCAATTATTGAAACGCGAGTCGCAATTATTCAAAGGAAGATCGCCAATTTAACACCGGACTTGTGAATCAGCTCCAAACACCACAAGCATTGTAACGTTATTTCGTGCCTTCCGCTTCAAAACGCAAATTAAAGTTTTTCTCCTTGTCGTTATTGTACACGCTATTTAGAATTGTAACTAATGGCAATCTTATTCTGATCACTGCCAATGTTCCATCGAGTTTGTTTGCATTCTAATTTATCTAAATTAATCGACAATAAAATTATGTTTGCGCTTGATCCCAAATGGTCGCGTACAACCAGATGTAGGGGCCTACTATAATTATATTTGACTTCACGCAACGTACGACAGTCTATATCTGATCACAAATACAATTTCGACGAAGCCGACCGACCGTTTCCCATGAGCCAAAATGTTTCAAAAAAAGCCTTTGGTACTCCGAATGTCTGATATAATGAAGGACTCGGTGCGATTGTGCCTTTCACAAATCGTGACAGGGTTCTCTATGATGGGCCTAGGCCTGTCTCTAAAATATATGCCTAGGCCTGTCTCTACGATGGGCCTATATAACATTATAGACCTGTCTCTATGACAGCCCTGCCTCTATGACTCACGCCCCTATAACCACGCAACAGTCAAACAAGCTGTCGCGCTGTTCTCGCACCGTCACTTGAACGCCGTCGCAGCGTTGATACGAAGAGCGGGACGAGACGTTTGCTCGCAGGCTAATACAGGATTAAAACGACAACTAGTAAAAATGTATGTTTAGACAATGCTGTAAATGAACATAACTTTAGACCCTAATTAGACAAGGCCTCTATATATGAAGTTTATTTGTTCACGACAGAACGAAAAACAAATACAAAGTGTAAGAAGGATAGCTATCCATCTATCTAAGCTTATTGGCATGTAGGCCTGTACATGCCAATACGCCTAGCACAGGCCTACGCAAAATCACTGTCAAGTGGACGAAAAAAAGTCGCGCCATCTTATTTTTAGAGACCAACTTGTGCCTCATCACGTTGTGTATTAGTGTGTTGTAGGCGTATAAGCATATAGCATGTATCTCAAGGCCTTATTAAGCGCATCTCTATGTGGTTAACTAGGCCTATGCAAAATCGAGCATTTTTGCCAGCACTTCGGATAGGCCTGCGCTTATAATAATTATTGGGCTGTGTGAAATGGACAGCTGCATTCCCGAGTTATATCTTTCAAGGAATGCGAGGGCTGTCAAGTGTATGTAGGCTGTAGCCTACGGCTCTGCAGTAGCTTTCATGCATAATACTCGCCAGTGTATGACAGTTTTATGAGAAATACTAGGCCTACATCTTGTGCGTGGATGAGGTGACTGATTAGACCCACAGTTCGAAAGAAAGGAATCGCACGGCATTCATTATTTTAAATTGAGAGATTGCTCAGAAGCCTGGCTTCAGCTGGCTCCCTATAGCAGAGAACGACAAATCTACAAAAGACTACGCGGATATCTAATAATATGATCAGAGAATAAACGACCTGAAACGTTTTGAAATCCCTTAATACCAAAAATTCCCGCAAGCTTAGGCCAGAATAATAAAAGCAGTTATGGTCAATCGACATGTGTGATTATTGTTGTAGACAGAATGGTCATGAGTCAAGAACTCCTCCATCTTTTCAAAGAAGATAGACTCTAAACTCCCTAAGGCAACGTAATAGCATACGTAGTAGCAACGTACATGTAGCATAGGCCTACATGTAAGCCCCCATGTAGTTTTACAAAGATTGAAGTGACATATAGCATTGAGCGGGTGCGCAGTGCACACATTTATTACTACGAGCGACACAGCTTTTGAAGTGGCAGTCGAGAAAATTTGGCGATTCTTATTATAAGAACAAGAACCTAGGCCCCCTAAGCCCCCTAACAAACAATTTCGTTTGAAAAATGTCAAACTTTACACTGCAGCGAAGATTTTTGGATCCGAGACGGACCCGAGGACCACCCCTGATCAGAATGTGACAATTTGACGGACGTTTTTTTTATCAATCTCCTATATAATACTATTGATTAAATTTATCATTTTCTATATCAATTCTTGCTCTTCATTCGCGTTCAATCAATTATTGTCGCACAGCATGTTGGGGTGGTCTGGCCCGTCGTGGTAATGCGTTCTAAGAGGCGAGTGGAGTAAAAAAATGATTTTTTTTGCGTTAGGCCCTTCGTGACATTGTGACCGATAAGATCCGTAAGTTATTTGTCCATCAAGAATTTGGCCATGCCTGGTAGCTCGTTGAGATTTCCATTGCAAACTCTACGCCTGTAGACTTAATACTTGCGGGCCAGAATATATTAGTATACGGCGGTATTGGGGCCAAGGTCCCGCGCCTCACAATGCTGCAAGCCCATGCAAACAAGACGAAGGCATGCCAGTTCTATATCTCAGGCCTGTGAGAACTGCAATGCGCAGAGCCGTATCCAGGCTACAGGGCTCGTCATTGTCCGGCTGAATTTACGCCGTAGGCTGTGACGCTTGTGCGAGGAGAAGTTATTTATGATTTATGAATGAAGTTCCTCCGCGACCGATACTAACTCTCGTGCAAATAGCTGGAGGAGGGTAAATTACATGTATTTGAGCCTGTCTGCGAAAGTACACGTAATATGTATACACACAAGCTACGCGTTAAACCGTAAAACCATGAGGCCACCCATCAGTCTTAGAATCATAAGCTATTGTCTACATTTATAGCGCCCGATGTGATTCGACCCATAGTTCAGAATACGGATGACGTTTGAGACATTATTGATACACGAGTGATATTCACGCAGCAGAACTTTTCATGCGATGTCAAGCGCTAACACCACGACCCGCCTGCGCTACCTGCCCCTGTACGACCAGTCCGCTCCCCCGCCCTACAGCGCTCTCACCGCACCCCTTGCCCCTACACGGACAGCACAAGAGCCCCATACAACTCCGCACTCCCACTCGAGCGTCTCCCATCATCCAGCCTGCTCCTACGAGATACAACTCAGTCCCTCTGACGTCAGACTGCGTGCAGTGAGCGCGCCGGATACTCGTGACGTCATAGCGGATAGAGGATGTGCGCGGACTGAAGCTTGTCCGGGATTACTTCGACTTTGTGACGTCACAACGGCAGTGACGTCATCAGCGGCCTATCAGCGGAGCGTGGATAGGATCAAATGCTTCGCGTGTGATCTCGATATCATCGATGTTGTAAGTGATTTTTGACATTAAAGATTAAGCAAAATATTTTTTTTTTCTTGTCCTATATCTGCAACATTGGATTTTCTTATTAATTGTATAAGTACGCTCAGTGTAAGATATCAGAAATATATTTTTGCAGCTTTTCTGATCGACATACAATAATTACTATTCAGGTAACCCCTATTTGACCCCATGATTATCTGACTGCTGTCTGTGAAAGTTGATGTCAGGCATTTCTTCACATCATATACAACTGACAACTATGCTTCATTCGATCTTTGAACTCAGAAGCCACAATACAAACATTTCTCAAAGGACGATAACCATTAAAGTGGACTGCGTTTTGATATTCTTGTGTAGATTAGTCGGCAAGGGTGAAATAAAGTTATGTTGTATCAGATATGACAAGTATAGTGTGTGAAATGTTTTTTAGTAAACTTAGCATAGGCTTGATCGTGCAACCGGAGCTGAGTTGTTAGACAGTAGCCAAGGCACGCGAACAACGCTGAGTCAGCGTGCCAAGTTCTACATTCCGCTCATCGCCTGATTGTCTATGCTTCGCTGCTAGATTTTAATTTACGATTATTGATGAACGAGTGCGATTATAATGGACTGGCCTGGCTACTTACTACGTGCAGGCGCGCGTGAGTCGTAGTGCTGCATTCCTCGAATGTTACTGTCGCCATAGAGCGTAGGCTGTCGCAAACTGAAGATCTTGTATAGGCTACACACATTTCGTGCGGCTCCTAAACTTTGGTACAGAAACAATAAAATGTAATATTGTCTAAGGTTTATTAGTTATTTGATACCTGGCCTGAGCGGCACTGTAAACTGTAAAGCTTGTGATCTTGCTCGATAAAAATTCTTCTCGCTGTACTAAATTCTTGGCAAATGAAACGGATCTTTAATATGTTACAAAATGTTAAGTGTAAACAAGCCAGTACTAAATTCTTGCATATAAAATATGATCTAAATTACTGTACTGTATAGGTTTCTCTTTGACACAAATTTTTCCCAGGCCTTCATGCGCTTTATTTAGGATAGTTTTCATCAATTCTAAAATTGATATGCCTACAGGCTATCTGGGGATACTGAGGCCGACATTTGAATGATGCGCCATTATGCAAATTAAGCACGCAGGGGGTGCTTTCAAACATTGCCCGGACTAGGAAGATAAAGCTTCTGCAGTATATGCGGCACCCAGTTCATTACTGTAGACATTCTACATGTATACATGTATGTATGAGCCGTGCTGTGGAAGTAACGCCCACACTTGCTCATCGGAAATGAAAGCAAATTATTCAAAATGTATTTCTGCATTGGTACTCTCTACCACAACTATTTGAGCGTGGGTGCGTGGAACAGGGAATGTATGTAAGACTGAAGTAGGCCTATAGAGATGAGGACTTAATCGTGATGTTTGGTCGAAAGTATTTGTCACTGAGTGACCCGTGAACCGGATGTCGCAGGGCTTTCATCTATCGTAAATTTGTAATAGTTCTGCGCATGGTTGGTGGTCTATATCCACAATGCTATCATCGACCAGTGAGTTGAACCTAGATGTCGGATGTACAATAGGACCATTGTGCTGATGAGGCATTCTAAAACGTTGGCCTTTTTATCAGCAATTATCTTAGGCTATTGTTTTGTAAGAATCAATAAAATAAAATGAATCCTTGAGCGAAACGTGTTGTATTACCGCAGTAATATTATCGTGCCGTGCGTGTCATAGGCGAGATGTGTCTTGCCCTGTGATGTTACTAATTTAACATAGCATTACAATGACGTTTATTTCGTCGCAGTGTTTGGAGGCGGGTGGCAGACAGTACCACTTGGCGTGTTTCCGCTGCGTGGCCTGTCAGTGTGATCTGGAGCGGGCGCGCTTCACTGTGGACGTCAACAACAATGTCTACTGTCTCCCCCACTACATCCGGTCAGCGTCAACTCTTTAAAGCTTCCGGCGGCTCTGGCCTTTTCTTTAGCGCTAACTATTTAACGCATCTTGCCTTTCCTTTTGTGAACAATTATGTGTGGCTTCACGCGGTAGGGTAGTGAACAGTCACTGTTACTGCTTAGCAAGACACAAAGTTGATGTCTAATTGGCTAGGGGAGGACATTGAAATAATGCTTCGAGCTTTAAAGCTTTTCTTTTGTATTACATGCACGAAGATCTGTAGGCCTGATCTTGGAGCGTTTCGTCACGCGAAACAACCTAGCTACTACTGACATTGGTATGCGCCCAACGTCTTAACAACGACTCGTGCATGGTGCGTTCATCAAATGCTTAAAACAAAAACAAAACTGAGTATTTATCAAACACAGCCAAATGTCAAACGCGCTGAGAGTGATGTGTGTGTGTCGCAGGTTGTTTGCGCCCAAGTGCGCGCTGTGCGGGGACGCCCTGGTGGGGGGAGCAGGGCCCCCAGCTCTGGTGGGACGGGCAGGGCCCCCAGCCGTGGTGGGGGCGGGGCTGGACGAGGTCTCGGCACTGAGGGTCGTGTCAGAGCGGGACAGCTACCACGTTGAGTGCTTCTTGAACGCACAGGTATGCTGCCATACTGCGCTCAGCTCACGACCCTTAGGGGCTTGGGGGTGTGACTCTCCCCAAATTTCTATACGACTATATTGACGCCATATATATAAGCTTGTGTAATAAAAACTTTGCATACGTTGCATAGTCTCGTTTGCTTGTTTAGTTTAGCTTGGTTTCTTTATTACCACCACAAAATTTATTTTTACCCCCCACTCACTGAAAAATGAAGCTATGCCCATTGGTGAGCTACGGTAAACTATTAGTCATAGCAAACATTCCTCGCATAGCAGTGCAGAGAGTTGAAGAGATATGAGTCCAAGCACTTATCAGAGAGTCGTGTCTAGCTTGGAATGCATCGATAATGAAATCTGTGGCCACTCAGTGCACTTCTGAACTCCTTGTATCAATATATATGTAGACAAGAATGTCTCTTGCCTGTAGTAGTAAGGCTTAGCTAAGCAATTTGATAGCTGACAGTTGTTAATATCAATATCTATAGGCTGGCTATAAAATCAGTCAATAATATTATTTGAATGCTCTGATCAATTTGTGTTAGCGGAGTTAAATAAACCAGGGACCCGGATCACTCACTCCCTCTAGAGAACGAGTCCTTGCTCTGACCCTGTGGTAGACCTACATTGTAGACAAAACGTATTACTGATAAACGAGGATGACTTGATGCTGATCTTTGGCTGAGCCTATCTTGTTGGACATCACTTTGATAGTTTTTGAACGGCGCATTGGTTAACTCCCTTTGCTGTTGTAGAGCACGCGGCGCAGTCTACCGCTCAATCCCTGCTACACTGGCGATGATGCCTACAACGCCTTGCCACAGCTCGACGCTCAGTTCTGGCTCGCCCCCCTGCGGCAGCCACTCAGCTTCACGGCAAGCAGGAGAACTCTCGGCACGGCCGCAGTGGGGGCTGCGAGGGCCGCTGGGGGGGTTAGGGAGGCGAGGGGGGAGAGGGGTGTTGCAGATAGACGAGCGCAGCTGAGCGAGCCGCTGCAGGGCGCAGCACCCCTTGTGTCGCAGGAAGGGCTGGAGGGCATGCGACAACAACAGCGGCGGTGGCTGGCACACATACACAGTCAGTCACACGGGCAGAGGGACAGACAACCACACGGGCAGAGGGACAGACACGGGAGTATAGTCAGGCAACCATACGAGCTCATAGACAGGCAACAGGCACTGGCAGAACAACAGTGGCATAAAGAGATGAATAGGCAGTGTCAAGGATCACCCAATGTTCAGGGTGATAAGAACGGTAAGACGGTTTGCAAAGGTTGTCCTCAACTGAGTACTTTTGAAGTTTGTCCTCAGGTGAGGACTTTGGAAGATCGCCCTCAGCGGAGGAATGCGCTAGCGCGGCAGTATGCAGTTGAGGACTGCTGTGGAGCAGAGCGTAGAGATACACAAACTAGACCAGAGTGTAGTGCTTCTCCGTCTCAAGAACAATCCAGTCATAAAACCTCTATACAGCCGCCTCTCTATGAACATTCTGGACTATCAAGAGATAGCGTGTCTGCCAGATATAGTCTGTCGATGATTAGCGAGGAAGTATCAACGCGCTGTTCGATGCTTGTACAAGCAACCTCAGGAGAAGGGCTGAGCCCTTCTGACCAGAGCGTCATGATTAACACACAATTAACCAGATACGACTTGAACGAGGCACAGTCTGTGACTGACAGCGAGAAAGAGGGGTCTGTGAGAGACTTTCACAGTGAAGAGGAGGGGTCTATGAGACACTGTCACAGCGAAGGGGAGGGGTCAGTAAGGGAATGCCACAGTCTGGGCGGTGATAGAAGGGACTCAAGGAAGCGTCAGCCCAGTGGGAGTAGCTCGAGCTTCGACAGCGGCATGTGTAGCTACTCCGGCAGTCAGGACACGGACGATACGCCCCTCGCCTCACCGCGGGGTGATGATGATAATGACGATGACTATGACAATGATAATGAGTTGACACCCACTGGCACTCTGACTAGGAAGCGTGTCACAAGGTCGTCATTTGACGCAAGTGTCTCTGTGTCATCAGATGTGTCTGATAGTGATTCTGACTCAACGCCAACTAGTTATTCACCGACTGTGCTGGATCACTTAGATAAGTCATTCAATGATTCACAAGGCGATGATAGTCTCGCGGATAGGGAATGTGGAGTTGTGTCAAATATCAGGCTACTGCGGCGTGCTGATGACGTCACTGATGACGTCACTGCGGTCAGTAAGCTGACGTCACAGAGCGAGCGTGAATCTCTTCAGTCTACCGTCGCCGCACATCGACTGCTAGCTAAACATATTACCAATCGCGATATGATCTCCAATCTGTGTGGAGACAAGTCATTGGTGTGTAACGTTTTGAGTAATGATGACGTCACGCGGAGGCCTAGCGGTGCTGGAATACAAGCTAAGTCATCGGAAGCGGAATACGTGCGAATGGGATTACAAATTACGTACTTGTGAATTACCGGCTCAATGAATAGTATGAACATAACAAGTTAATTGTTGGCGCTGTGATATTGCATTGATTGTTATTCATGTACATTGTCTAGACTGACTTGCTTGGTCGCTATTTATGCATCACTGATATTTGCATGGCTTTTTAATTATTGTGAAAAGTTTAATTTAGATAACCGTGCGCATATCATACGGAATGTTGCGCGCATAATTTAAATTGATACAGCTCTGATACCTCATTGTGCAATACTGCCAATACGCGTATTTATTGGTATGCTGACTTTAATTACGAATCGTATTACAATGCATGGTTGTTTTTGAATTGCAATTCTTTAAATCTTAATCACAATTCATCAAGCCCTGCACAAAGTCAAAATATCTATTACAGCCATTACAAAGATTGGCCTACGACAATGATGAATCCTTAATTTGTCAAGAACGCGCAAATGACGAAACATAAATTGTGGCTCGCAAAAAACAGCTGTGCAAGCCATAGACGTCAGTCCCGGGGGGGTTGGGGGGGTCGCGACCCCACCAGATTTTGAACCAGATTGACGCCAGTGGGTCAAGCAATTATAGCAAGGGCATTCTACAATAAAAATATAGATCTAGTGCGGCTTAGTAAAATTAATGAATAGCTTCAATGCAGAACTATTGATGATTAAAAACTCAATATCAAAGTTAGGTATAATTGTTGCACCTAGACAGTTTCATGTCCCAACAATATTTCTTACATGTCATAGACAGTTGTCTGTTTGCTAAGTAAATTATGCGGCAAATCGAATTTTCTGATGTTTCCAGCTTTGACAGTTTGAATAAAACATCATAGCTGACATCGAACAGGCTTAGCCAACTGATAGCAGACACAGTGTCGGCCTACTAGTGAAAAGCTGCCATTGCCGTACCACGGTATTATCAAAGGTTAAAAAATATTTCCATGAAAGCTCGGGACCAAGGATGCGCCAATGAGTTAATTTAATTTTTAGGAATAATGAAAACTATACAAATCCGATATCACAGCGGGTAATGACATTACTGAGCCACGTGACCGCATCAGTCGCGAATCCAACAATGCCAGCGTTCAGCAGCGTCTCTGCACACAGACCCAGTTAAGACCTGCTGCTTCTGTCAGTAGTAGCCGATATATGACGTCAGACAGAACTGTGCGTGTACAAAGTGCTCTTCGATAGGATTCAAGTCAGGGACGATTAAGATTCAAGACTCAGATCACAGACTCGGATCACAGACTCAGATCACAGACTCAGATCACAGACTCAGATCACAGACTCAGATCACAGACTCAGATCACAGACTCGGATCACAGACTCAGAGTGCTGATATTTGCAGTGCAGCAAAACAAAATTCGTTCGGCTAACTATTTACGTAAATCATCCTTAAAATTCTACGCTGATTCGTTAGAAAAAGACGATAACAATAAGCATGTACAGCATGTACAGTTGTACACAGAGTACTGACATGCGTGAACAAGACTACTGAACATCTATGGACAAAATGCTTTCAGAATTATTTGAGCGGCTTTTGTATAAGGGAACGGAACAGGCTACTATAAACAATAGTCTATTCGAATGCTCTAAGAATCATCATTCAAGTTTAGAAAAAGTGGAAAAAGTGGCAAAAGTGACAAAAGTGGCAAAAGTGGCAAAAGTGAATTTGTACTAAGCACCATTTGTATTCGTGAATGCAGATCCATGCGATTGCAGCAGAATCTGTAGTCGCCGGTAGGAAACAGCGTTGTGTCGGTGGGAGATTGTGGATGGAGTGGATCGCTGTTGCTGATAATCTGACAACGTCGCGTTGTTTCAATTAGACACGGACGGGCCGGACTTGATCGAAAAGATTTCCAAAATGAGTTATGATGCCCGTACTCAGTTTCAATTTACGCGATAGGCAGTTGTAATTTTCGTTTCATCTTCAGTCGCATTAGTCGCCTCCATGACTTTATGCAAATGCTCTTGATTGAGTCAACACTGGATGTTTATCCGCAATGGTTCCGCCATGGTTTCAACCAAGTCATGGCGGATATGGTTGAAACAGGTTGGTTGGATTAGGTTTCAACAAATCATGGAGTGTCGAGAAGAGCATAAGCGCCGAGTTACAGCGGTGATGATGTTTTGGAAGTTTAAGGACTGAGCGTATTAGAGTCACAAAGACTATTGTAGTACGGTTCCGTGCCTCAGGGCCCAATTATCAATACAGCGCTTCCCCTTTTTGAGTCGCCTTTAACGACTCACCCAGGTAGCGCTGGCCCGCGGAGAAGCTGGAAAAAAATTGGTTTGCAACCCATTCGTTTTTTTCTCGGCATGCAAGAGGTTCGCTAGGCTAGCTGTTGAACTTTTGTTGAGTTTTTAAGCGCTTACTTAGCAGCTCGATGCAGGCGACATCAGGACTTGATCGCTAATCCTCTCTCTGCTTAATTCCTCATCGATCCCTGAAGGTGTCGTCTTTTGAAAACTTGCCGCTAACTTGGCAGCTGCGTATTGACCCGAGCACTTGTTGCATGCACATTGCGTGCTGTACAGTGTACAGCCTTAACACGCTGTCGGCAAAAGCGTCGTTTGAAACACCGACACAAATGATAAAACTGATACATTTAATTTAGTATATTCTGCATAGGCAATTTCTTCGAAGTGCAGTCCATCCTAAGCATGAACGTGTAGTATTTCACAAACTACAAGGAGGCATTTTCAGAAATAATCAGTGCTACTCAGAATGTCTCAGCGCTAACCGTTCACTAAATGTAATTTTCACAAGTCCCGTTTATGAACACAGGTCTGTGTCAATGACCTTTCACGCAGACTCGCCGAGTTGCAATCGTGTCGACGCTTTCGGAGGACGGGAAGTGGCCGGCTCTCACGTGATCTTCGTGCCGCTAGCTTATCTGACAATTTAAATATACCGAGAAAGCTAAAAAATGCGGTTTCAAATGTAAACTGAAACCCAAGACACGAACTGATTCGTCATTTGGTTCAATTCTGATTAACGTGGAATGACAACGTGGGTCTAATGTCAGCGTGCGGTACGAGAAGGCAAATATATAAATGCCAAAAAGCTGAATTGGAGCGGTGAATAAAGGATTTGACTCCACGAGACGCCACTTTAAATAACAAAATTGTACTTAACCCTTTTTGCAGTCAGATTTGACTATATTTCTCCGATGCATACGACTTGGTTTGTACGGATTTTTAAAATGCTAGTTCACCAAAGTTCTTTATTACAATGACGTTAGGACGTGCTATTGTGGTCTCGTAATTATTACAGCCGTTGTCGTAACACGAGCCATAGGCCAACAGATATTCGCCTGCGCGCGATGGGCGGCCCCCCACTGTCCCACCAGGCTACTCCCGCAGCCGTCCAGCCATTATTGGCGCGGCAGCGTGTCTTCGCCGGGTGTGTTCCAATTTTCGCACGCACTGTCTCAAAGAATTCAACACCAGAAAAGGGAAAGCTACGGTGCAACGTAACCATGCAATACATTTTAAAATGCTTATTTATATATGCGAATTTATTTTACTTCTCAAATTTTAAATTTGAATGGATAATGTCAAACGGTTTTAGGCAACATAGTATATCGTCTCTCTCGCATGCATTTATAGGTATAACCAGGTTCGTTTAATTGTGTGGTTGGTATCCGATGTGTATTAAAATGCACACGTTTCTGAGGGTGGCTATGACCCACACGAGTTCCACGCCGGGCCATTCAAGACCCAGTGGGGAGATCGGCTCTTATTCCGCATTCAAAGATCGCTCATTTTGTAGCGCGCCAATAACGCGATCGTAAAGTCGCGGCGCTGTGCAGTCAGTGCGCTGCGAGGCTGCGATGATCGCTGCCTGTTGCGGCGAGCGCGCTGCGTGGTTAGGACAGAAAGCAAGCTTAACGACCACATTCGTGTCCTGTGTGCACATTTTGGCTCCATTTCGCCGCTTGAGTTATGCATTGTGAATATTACTTGGGCGCATGCGGAGAAACGCATTGATATGATTTTGGAATGTGACAATAACTATTTGCACAGCGAGTTTGAAGTTTTATAATTACGTGGTATATAGTATTACTGGGGTCATGCTGAAAGTGTTCTAGTGATCAGTTCCTCAGTTCGAATTATGCGAATTACTGCCGAAATCAATTGTTATCGAGCGCAGCAGTTTTCAGAACTCAGCACACAGCGTGCGAAATCAGTCGAAGAACACTCTCTGACGACGAACGTAATGTAAATGTTTGCGCAGAACCAGCAGCGCATGAGTGCGGCGCTTACGACCGTCGTCAGATAAAAAATCGCTTTGAGAATGGTTAGGAGTAAAGTCCGCTATACGATCGCTCATCGACGTTTTCCATGCCGATAAATATATGGGTTTCGTAGATGAAAGGAGCGGAGAACGGGAGCTTCTCTGCTTCCGCTGCTGCTATCGACGTCCGCTCAGAAACAACTTCGTCGAAGGTTTTTCACGGAACACCTGCGACTGTTCCCTTCCCTCGCTGACGAATGTCACTCTTTCCTTCGTTGATGAAATGATGTTCTTTTGAAAATGATTCTAAACCGAAGAACAGAAAAATTTTCAAGTCTATCCTCCTTTTAATAAATCAAATAAATCAACATGATCAAACTCCCTCCTGCAAAAATTACGATGTCAAATATTTTTATGTCGCAACTTATTTCAAAAAGCCCGATTTACCGATGCTGAGTTCGAAGCACGCAAACGCGACCTTGCTAAGGCCCACTCGATGCTCCTCGCTAGTTCACGCAGTAGTGGAGGCCTGTAACCTATCCATGTTCTATTGCTCTAGCTACACGGACAAATTCACCAGGTTGTTCATCATCCCCCAATCTTCTGTCGGCCGTTAATCGTTGGTTGGTTGAGAGCGCCCGAGAGAGTCATCGCAAGGCTAGTCGATATCGTTATTCACGTCGTAGAGTAAAACCGCGTTTGTTTCGTTCGATCAGCGAACCGCGATTATCGACGATTAAGGTCTTTCGTATAAAGGCCGCTGTCGGAAGCAATCTGACCAGCGTAGATGGCACCACCGGTGAAAAATAACATTTCCGGTAATTTTTAAAGAGACCAAAATGCCGCGCGATTGCAGACTCGCAACTAAATGTAGGCTACCGGTGCTCTAAATGAAATGATGTATCTTTAATACGCAAGATGTTCCGACTTCTAAACCATGGTCGTCCTGCAGTACAGACTAGGCCTACTCAGAGGCGCGCCAATTTAGCATAGGCCCATCTACAGCTGATCGTTTTAAGTAACGCGTTTTTATTTCTTACGTTTTTGTGCATTTAGATTTCTCCCAAGGTGATACAATAGGGCCTACTCTTAAGCACCATAATTGATATCGAGTAGACAAACGCTAGCCTCACTAGGCCTATGCTTGGGCTACGGTTGAACGACCCTGTCAAATGTTGGATACAAATCAATAATTGACCCCATTACGTCACTTTGATCCCTACCCCTGTCATCCGCTGTCAATGGCTAATCTGCTGATAAGAAGAACGAATCAAAAATGCCTTTTATCATCCCGCGCTGCATACTGAGAGACCACTGTGGATAAATTCCTCGCTTGATGCATCGATCGGAGAACGGGGAGTTTTGAAGAACGGCAATCGCATGAACGGTCAATGAGCAGCGGGCATCAACAGGACTCAGTGGGAGATAAGCGGTCGGCGGTAAGATCCATTATCTGACTCGGGCTACTTCGCACACGATAATTAATTTTCAGTCAAAATTGTAAGCATCTTCAGTAAATTATCAACTTATGAAAAGATGGCGAAGAAAAACATATGCCAATTGTATACGTTTGAAATTCTGAACATTATATTAATTTGGTTCATGTAAGTAATACTCCCCTACTGCGATACACATTAGAGATGACGTCCCACAGTTTGGATTTTATGCAATGGATTTTATGCAATGGATTTTATGCAATGGATTTTACGCAATGGATTTTACGCAATGGATTTTACGCAATGGATTTTATGCAATGGATTTTATGCAATATATAGGCCAGATGATAATTGTATATAGTTAGTTTTATCAATGCTCCACGGTCGGCTACATGTTTTATTCACTATCGTCAACACATTGCAAGGTTCATTACACCTAAGACCAGGGCAACAGTGCAAAGTACACCAGCGTAGAGTCTTTCGTCTCAAATCATTGTTAACCAATGCTATCACAAGATAATCTGAATTCCTTGCTTATACTGGCCATTCGACTTCTGCTTGTCACCAGATTGAAATCTATAATTTAGTTGACGCACACCGCCATACAAGCAGTAGACCATCCATGTATATCCCCATACAGAACACAGTGTAGAACACACACGGCGCAGAGGCGCTGAAGCTACAAGGGCTGCAGCCCGACCAGTGTCCCCCCCTCAGCAGGGGGCGCCGCCCCAGTCAACAGCGGCTGCCCCGCGCCCCTCCCCTTCACGGGGACAAGCTTGAACCATCCGGGCGCCTGCTTGGGGCAGCACGCGCAGAATGTCTCTACGAACGTCTCTCTAAACTGTCGACTCATCGAGCAGTAGAGCACAAAGTTGATCGAGTTGTTGAGCAGCGCCATGATGTCGAGGATGTCGCCCAGCTGGCAGTAGACGTCCTCGTAGAAGCGCTTCACAAAGAGCGAGCAGAGCGTCAGGACGCCCTGGGGCAGCTCTGTGAGGAGGAAGAGCCCCACAACTGCTAACAACATGGCCGTGGTTCTGTTCGTCTCGCGGGCCCGCTCTGACTCGTCCTGGCGACCCTGCGACTTGAGCGTCATCCTCCGCACGTTCGCAGCGTGCATGGCCAGCACGAGCAGGACCGTGAGCAGCGTGAGCAGCAGACAGGGGATGAGCTTGATGAGGAAGGCCTGGATCCAGTAGTTGGCCGACTGGAGGTGCGTGTTGGTCGTGTCCTCCACCGTGTAATACACGAGGTAGCTAGTGTTCTCGGTCCCGTTGAGAGTCTTCGCCACGGGGTGCGAGGCCATGTAGTTTGGAATGCAGACGACGGCCGTGCAGGCGTACACGGCAAATATAGCGGTCCTTGCCTCGCGCACGCTGCACCAGGCGGCGCCACGAGTGGGGTAACAGATGCAGAGGTAGCGAAATATCGCAAGCGTGATCGTCAACCAGATGGCGACAGTGTGGCACGCCACCGTGAAGTTGATGTGGAAGATGAAGTAGGCGATCCAGCCCTGGCTGAGCGTGCAGGGGAAGTAGAGACGAGGGTCGCGCAGGATGTTGAAGTGAACGCTGACCGGGAGGCAGGAGACCATGGTGAGGAGGTCCGCGACCGCCAGCCAGCTGAGGATGAGGTTGGTGGAAGAGCGCATCTTGCGGCGGGTCAGCACGACGATGTTCGCCACGTTGGCCGCCGTGCCCCAGGCACAGACCACCACCACGATGTAGCCGTGGACGAGCGTGTAGGACTCGCTGAACGCCTTCAGGCCTGAGTACATGTCATCGTCGGGGGCGGGGCCTGCTGGGGAAGTGGGCGTGTTCATAGGCGTGACTAGTGCCAGGGGACTCATGGGGTCAGGTCGATGTCAGCTTCTGTGGCAACTGAAACAGAAGATAAGTCTCGTGGTAAACGGTCTAGTGCAAGAACAATGAGCAAGGGAACTCGGTCGACGATAACGTGTCTATCATATTCATTGAGACTATGAAATGTGTGCACTGTATTGACAGCAGACAGCAACAATGACACCTGTAATAAGATCATGGTTATAATTTATCCAAGAAAATTATTATTAATATTTCTAAGTCCTAGACTGTCCGGACGGAATTTCAGCAATAACAGGCCGATCCTTTACGTAGACCTCTTTTTACCGCCTGGGAATAATGTACCATACAAAATTATATATTGGTATTGGCTATTAGCACACGACGTTTCGGCGTCGAAAGACGTCATTCCGTATTGTCAATTATTTAGTATCTTGAGAACAGAGCGCGCGACGGTATCACGCTCTATTTCCAATGATATGATTCACTAGCGCACGCGTAAAAGCTCGCTGAGTCATAACCAGCGAGAGTGCTTTTAGAAGGCCACCATCTGCAGCAAAATGCAGAAAAACAAAGCAACGCGGCCTTGGGCCCATACTTCTAACGGAGCATCCATAAAAATGCATTACGCTATGCTTAAGCAGTCCAGCTGGTTAGAGCTCGTATAGTTCTCATAGCTTGCATCTGATGTGGTTTCATTTCGGTCTCATCAGTCACCCAATTTGCGACGTAGGTTACGTGTCAGAAAATAAAAAGGGACGAATTTTCGAGGGACACATCTGCGAACTTTAATACACGCGTAACCTACAGGGTGTATACCAATAGTCTACTTGCGCGCTGTCTACTTAGTGTTACAAAACAGTGCCGACGTTTACAAAATAATAGAAAAGTCTACTACAAGCCCACGTTACAGGGTGAAAGGTGTGAAAGTGACGATGGTCAAATGGAATAATTGAGGAATAGTGTAATAGTGTAATGCAATATAGAGTGAAACTTCTAGCGATTTGATTGAGATGTGGACTACAATATAGTAGACACAATTAGGAGGAAATAGTGCAGCGTAGACTTGTATTAAATGTCAAATAGTCTCACGGATGCGCTAAGCCCTTCAAAAAATGCGGAAACAGTCATAATTGTCACTGTCACAGCATTTTTTGCAGGCATAGAGCATTACCATGATTATAGGCTATTGTGAAAGTTCAAATTGCAAGAATTTACTCGAATAGGTGGATTTGAAAGAGCTTGAGTTCTTAAGGGCATTATTACGCGCCAGTATTTCTCAGTATTCATTCCGGTAAAAATTTCTTAACCTATACTTGCCTGCGGTGGGTTTTTTATCGCCGTTTTCGAAGTTGGGAGATGTATACCATCGCTTTCCTGTCATTACACTTTAACCGTTCTCATTTACCGCACATTGAGATTGACAGAGATCAAAACATGTAGGAAAGAGGCAGAAGGAAGTGTACGTACGTACACGTACGTGTGCCGTAAGTGTTCGTATACGTACACAATGTAGCTACGTTTAGAATGAGAAAAACGTGCAACGTCGACGCGATGCAGCGTCGAATCCTTGTGAAGAACGTACTTAAAGCCTCTTTCAGAATTTGATCTCCACGCGATGAGTCTTTCCTTTCAGACCTCAATGCTTTGCATCCACATCATCGGCCAAACGAAATGCCGCAAAGTGTGCTACATGAACATGTATGTGAAGCCTACAGACATCATCCTGGCTATCGTCATCTTTGAAACTAACATTGAAGTGGAACAGATAAAGAACGCGCCGTGAACAAAATCTACTCAGGCAAATGATAATGACATCCATCATCTTCCAAATGGGCCTAAGCTTCAGTCAATTTATCGTCAGCGTATATATAATATATGGTAGCCTGTATGCAATGTTTCATATCGTTGTCTCAAGGGTTCAGTATAATGATAATAGAGCGCACCAGGAGGCATCAATGTCAAGCAGCGGCCTGTAATCAGAGCGTGCTGCAGGTGAGAATAGAATCTGCGCCAATTCATCTTCGCTCTTGCTAATTTGCATACCATTGGGGTAAGATAAAATTAAAAAATGAAATCGGAATGCCTAAATAAACCCCAACCCTAACCTAGCCCTAACTCTAACGCAGCACTAATCCTAACTTCCTAACCCTAACGCAGCCAGAACCAATCAAAATCTCTCTTTATTTAAGTTCCAAAACAGCGAATTCCTCCAGCGAATATGCAAATTAACAAGAGCCAAGGTGGATTGGCTCAGATTGCACTCTCGCGTGCTGCAGACACAAGTGAGGGGATATTATTGGATATTATAATATAGGAGTGCTGCTTCACTCCGTGCACTCAACGCCCAGGCCCTCCTGTTGATTGGCGCATTAAGAGCGGAACAACGATGATAAGCCCCAATGGTCCCCGCAAGGGTCGTTGACGTTAGAGGCGTGTGCAGTGACGTCAAGTGTTCTATGACGTCACGTGTTCCATGACGTCATTTGTTCTATGCGTTCATGTTGGCGCCGCGTTCAGAAACAAACCTCGATCAATCAGACGGTAATGAGGCTTCTATATCGTGTATATCGTACACTATAGAATGCGCCACCGAGTTAACGAAACATAACGTTAAGTTCGGATTTTGCAATCAAGACTATAATCCTGATTGGAGGTCATGACGTTATATATTATCATCCAATCAGCGCACTGCGGTAAAAACCTAGAATTTTTGCAGTTCATGGGCTTTGCTGCCAAGATCTTAATCACTGAAAGATTCTTATATCTTTTAAACAACCCGTCAAATTTTGTAATCCTATATTTACATCAGAGTTTGATGAATAACACCGCTCGGCGCGACTAAGCGCATCGCAAGCCTCTCCCGTGCAGCCCACGTATACTGTACAAGTATTGTACACAAACCGCTTGTACGGACAACCTGTCACTCACCCATGCAAGGGTGCTCACGTCTCACGACAATCAGAAAGGATGCACCGCTGCTTTACATCACCGCATCAAAAAACTTCAGTTCTCACCGCCCCGCTCCCCTACCCCGCCTCTTCCCCCCCCCCCTTAAAGTTGTATGTAGACACCACGCACCCACTAACGCCAATCTATCGCCAATATCACACCAGGGGTGTGTGTGTTCACAAGCCCCCCTACCTATGACCAATATCACACCGGGGGGGGGGGGGGGGGGGGGGGGGTTTACAGGGCCCCCGCCCGCAC
>JAQIWG010000442.1:0-34090 GCA_034695025.1 Chamaedrilus cognettii
AATACAGGCGTAAGAGTAATACAGGCGTAAGAGTAATACAGGCGTAAGAGTAATACAGGCGTAAGAGTAATACAGGCGTAAGAGTAATACAGGCATAAGAGTAATACAGGCGTAAGAGTAATACAGGCGTAAGAGTAATACAGGCGTAAGAGTAATACAGGCGTAAGAGCGGCGGTGGGACTTCGTCTCGGACTCAATTTATGCGAGTCGCATGACTGCCCTTGCGATGCGAGGGTCGACGTGAAAGGAACTCACGGTTTAGCGTGCAAGAAAAGTGCTGGGCGCCACCCACGACATGGACCGTTGAATGACGTCGTGTGGCGAGCCATGCAGCGAGCACCAAATTCGATCTATGAAAGAACCGAATGGCCTCAGCCGATCAGACGGCAAGCGACCGGATGGCGTTTCTATGATTCCTTGGTCGCGCGGTCGTTGCGTGGCCTGGGACGTCACTTCGCCGAATACTCTAGCCCCGTCACATGTCCACGCGACCTCCATCAAGGCAGGCACAGCGGCTGAGAAAGCAGAAGCTGCCAAGCTAGCGAAGTATGCCGACATCGCGCGCATGCACATCGTCGTTCCGTTGGCCTTCGAGACACTCAGCACGTGGGGCAAGCAGGCGTTGGAGTTTGTGTCCGTACTCGGCAGACGCCTCACGGCGGCAACAGGGGATTTCTTGCGTCGTTTCTTCGTCAGCGATTTTCAGTCGCCATTCAGCGAGGGAACACTATTGCATGCTGCGGCACTTTCCTCTCGTGTGAACTGGATAATTGACCTCGTCTGTTGCATCAAATTACGATCACTTTATTGATGTAATTTTCTTGCCGGTTTTTTTTTTTTTGTTTTTTGGTGCTGCAGTGTTGTTGAATTTAGGCTTCAGAATACTAAAGATAGCTGTAGGTTTTTGGACGCCAGGATTTTGGACCATTGCCTTTGGACTCTCGAATTGTTTCTCTGTACGTGTAAGTGTTATTTTTGTTTATTTATATATTAGACTTTGTATAGGTCAAGGATTGTATAGTATATAGCTTTTGTCACGCATGACCTTTGTTGTGCAGTGTGAATAATAAATTTTCGATGTTAATAAGTGTAAGGAAGTTTTATATTTTACTTCTTTTTCACCGAAGCAATAATGATTTGTTGAAATTAAAAATAATATTCAAGTAATTTCCAAGATGACGTCCTGATAAGTTCTGTTGTTTACATCCAGCCCGTTCAGTGGATGATTGAAACTTTAAATATTATCCAACGTCATATTCCACTATCATTGATCTGATATCATGCGGCTAATAGATGCGGTGAAAAATTTATCTGATATTTATTTCTTGTGAGGCGATTATTAATAATAATAATAATCAATAACATGCATTAGGCTTATTGTGCGGTTGAAGTTTTCTTCAGTTGACTAAGTTACAAATAATTCAATGTAATATTATCCAAATCAGAATTCATCTAACATACAGTTAGATAACATAAGATCTAAATTACAATGAATTACAAATATTTACAATTAAATATATTGTTATTAATATAATTTCTGATGATAAAATCATAATATTGCGATGCCCCTAGATATAGACGAGTGTGTGGAGGACAATGGGGGTTGTCAGTATACGTGCTCAAATATCCGGGGGGGCTACGGGTGCAGCTGTCCCCCTGGGAAAAGAATCAACCGCGACGGAAAATCCTGCATTCGTAAGACTTCTTTGGCTATTTGTTATCTTCTTCACTTTGCACTAAATATTATCGATGCAGCGAGATGATCATTTACTTTCAGAGAAGGCAGTAATTTGTATTTTTTGAGAATTTGTTGCATGTTAATGTATTTTTGAAGTTAAACATATTTTCAAGCGCTTCGATACTCAGGCTCACCTGATTGTAATGGAATCTATTTGTTTCTTAACACACTCGATACCGGTAGTATTTTAATTTAGTTATTCTTTGTAAATGTGTTTCAATTCTTCTTTGCCTCCCTTACAGCGCATCACGGGCCAGGTTTGTGGTAGACGATCGGTTTCATATTGAAGCGTCTCGGTTTACGCATCGTATAAACTTGTCACATATTCATATAAATCATATTTGTGTATAATAATTAATTATGGGTTGCAACTGCAATAATTTATTTTGAATGTACTGACGACACCAAACTATGCGATGCATGCGCAATAATGGTATTTAATTATCGCGCATTTTGCACCATTTGCCACACGGCTCCATCGTCTTAGTTTGGTTCTAAACCCTCTGATGTGAATATGTGACGGTTTTTGATGACTATTGTTGATTGCTTTCTTAGTGCTAGAGTCTTTGGCGCATTTCCTGAACCTTAGGTTTATTTTCTATTTGTAGATTTAGATGCGTTATATATTATTTTAATGCAAATTGATTTCTGGTCAATATTTTGCTGTGAAATTATTATTTTCCGTTTATCGACACTTGGTGCATAACGAAAGTAATGGGATAAAGAAGCGAGATCACTTCTTGACCTTTTCGCTGAGATCAAAGTGTCGTGGAGCGAACTATAATCATGTGTCTGCGGCATTGCACTGAAGCAGAGTAGTACTGGTGGACGCAGCACCATCGTGAGATGGACTGATTATCTGAGGGCAAGTCAAATATTCCACACTAACAATGGGAGAGCTGTTCTTTGCTTGGTCCCGAGGCATTGAACCGGACTGAAATACTCTTTGTCTCTACACACGGTCCTTAGGCTCTTCAAACTTATCTAACTACATGTACCTCCTGGTCGAGGAGAATCAGGATCTGAATTGCGGTATTGGAGTAAGCTTATTTTGAAATGGATAGCACATAGCACAAATGATTATATCACTGTAATGGATTTAATCCGTTACAGGATTTCATGTCGTATGTGTGCAGCAACCATGCATGTGATATATTAATTGAAAAGTTGTGTGACAAATCACTCTGACTCTTTAAACGATTCTTTGCTAAATCTGTTTAGCAAGGGTTCGCTACACTTAGATTTTCCGACAACGTACGCTTAGCATTGAAATGTATCGCTGGAATATGGACTATATAGACTATCAAAATAGACTTAACATTAACATCTATTGATGAATTTTTAATGATTTTTCTGTATTAATTACGTTGGCTTTGGTGTTGCGGTTGAAGCCGTGACGGCTCTGGGCTGTGCGAGTCACAACGGGGGCTGCGAGCAGATCTGTACTGGAGGCCACGGGTCGTACTACCACTGCCGCTGCAAGCCTGGCTACAGGCTCACGGAGAACGGAAGGACCTGCGAAGGTCGTCCAGATTGGCGCTTTTATAAAAATCTTCTATGAAACCGCAACGCTTTTTTTTGTCTGGCGTTACGATTTTATGCAGTCAATTTCATTGTTCCACTTTTCATAGCATACTATTCCATTGCATACTACATGCGGTTTTTAAGTTCACAAAATCACGTTCTCTTCTGCAAAAATTCTTAGAATGAATCTGTATTCTTTGATGCGCTCAGCCATGGACATCTGTCGAGTGGACAATGGAGGCTGCGACCACCGCTGCGTCAACTATGGGGGTCAGCCCGAGTGTCAGTGCTACGCCGGCTACAGGCCCGGCTCCAACAACAGCAAGCAGTGCTTCGGTCAGCGCTGATAGTCGCTGGATTTTTTTACATTTTGCATTATTGCATTGCCACTTATGTTTCTCATTTCTTTAAACCCCTTATAGGCTGGGGTATGAAGAATTGGCTTGCAGCCCAGAGCTCCCCAGGCGAGTCGTCAGAGGTGACTTAAGAAGGTAGAGCGGTTCTGTGCTGGCTACCTTGCGCAGAACCGGACTGTATAGTCTTTGTGCTACACACGGTCCCTAAACTACAACAAAATGGAAGTTATATTTTGTACATGGTGGGCCCAAAAAAACACCTTGCACCTACACCTTGCTACCTTGTACGTTTGATACACTATGGCGTACACGTCTCAAGGCCAGGAAAAACGGACGAAAGACGTGAATGATGATGATGTTGAAATGTCGATATTGAATGTTTTTGTTCAAGTTATTCAATTTATCATTATTAATGCTATTTTTTATTATTATTATTATTTATTTATTTATTTTATCGCTATTGATGTGAATAGCACACCCCTAATCGCCTTGAGTTTAAATAACATTCCTGACGTGATGCGCAGATATCGATGAGTGCAGCGCTGCGGACGCTAACTGCACGCAGGGCTGCGTCAACACGCCCGGCTCCTTCAGCTGCACGTGCTTGGAGGGCTACCAGCTGGGCACCGACCGCAAGTCCTGCTACAGTCAGTTTAGCGCACACACCTTTTTATTTCGACCGTCTCTGCTGTGTATGACCGCAGATAAATAGGCAAATTCACATCCGTTGTCCATTCCGAGTTCTACCTCTACAAGTCCGGAAACAAAGAATAGACTTGCAGCTCGGAGCTTCCCGGGCGAGTCGTAAAAGGCGACTAAGGAAGGGGGAGCGGTTCTATGGTGGCCCTCCTACACAGAATCGGACTGTAATAGCCTTCGTTACTCCCACACAGTCTCTAAACTCCGTGTTTAAAGTCGCTAATTTTGACTGTAATTTACATTCATTTACACACCTGTTTTTGTGGCCGTCAATGTGGTCGTGTTAATGTTGTTTTTAAGTTACAGTACTTAGTATCGATAGGACAACGTCGGTCAGATCAGGTTATCATGCGAGCCTTGTATTCCCGTTTTCAATGTAGTCTTTTAATTCGTGCACCTTACTTTCTACCCTCACTACGCCACTTGATCGTTAGAAACCCAAATCTTTAAATTTCGAGTTGAATAGAAGTCTGGATGTGTATTTTGGAGAACAAAAATTGGCTTGCAGCCATCATCCCGGGGCTGCAAATGGCCTACCCCTGCGTGAGCGGGGAATGCGGCCACAAAACACGAGTGTGTGTGTGTGTGTATGCAAGTTGATGTACTTGGAGTCGTTTTATTGCAAGATAGGTTCGTTATTCTCTGCATGCTGCAGGGTTGCAAATGGAAGTGATAGACACGTGTGCGACCAACAACGGTGGCTGTTCGCACAACTGTCACCATTCGTCAGAGGGCACCAGCTGTTCCTGTCACAGCGGATACTTCCTTGGCACGGACCAGAGGACGTGCGAGGGTAAACAATGTTTTGCTATACTTGGATAAAATCTAAAATCCGCCTTGTTATTGTCTAATCTGTTAATATTCATGTTTTTACAGAGGTTTAGACGCTTGCACCCTGCTGAAGGGACTGTAGTTCTATACTTGATTAATAATATGCCGGTGCTAGATTTTAATATATATTTTCCTCATTTATACTTCATCACAAATGTCATCACAAGAGTCAATTTCACAAAGCTAAGTTACGCGGTCAAGCTAACGTTAAAAAATCTACGAAAGGCATACGCCTTAGCCTAACTCTAACACATTGATTGAGGCAACATAATCTTGTAGTGAAATACTAACAATTGTTATGAAAGAAACACAAACAGGCCATGTGCGGTGCAGTTGCATGTTATTGTTGCAATGTTGTCAGACACGGACGAGTGTTCAAGTTCGGCGCTGTCCTGCTGCGATCAGACTTGTGTCAACGTACCCGGCAGCTACAGCTGCGGCTGCCGCAGCGGGTTCACGCTCGACACCGACAGATGTCGCTGTCACGGTACGATGGCCCACTGCGTTTTGTGTATTATGGTGTGCGCTTTTTTGCACCGGGCACAAAACATAACTTTGACACCTTTTTCATACTCGTAACCAACAGGGCGAGTTAACCGCGGGTTGGTCAATCATCCCCATGCAGGCCCGGGAACAAAGAATTAGCTTGCAGCCCAGAGCTCCCCGGGCGAGTCGTAAAAGGCGACTAAAGAAGGGGAAGCGGTTTTGTGGCGGCCCTCTTAAAACCGGACAGTAATAGTCTATGATACTAACGCACCTTCCTCAAAATTAAACCCCACCCCACCACCCCTGGTCAATCATCAAGTTGAAAGTGACCATTGTCAATCATCTATGCCTCGCATGACGTCACACTATTGAACCTACTCACAGTTAGCGAGTTGGCTCAATAGTGTGACCTATCGCGGACATGGCTTTACAGGCCTGATTAAAAATAATTCTCGTTTTTAACGTCCATTCAAATGTAACGCATTTGAATGGACGTTAAAAACGAGAATTATTTTTATTACTATTTTGAAACCTCATGTATTATTTTTAAATTACTGCTTTAACCGAGACAGGAGGATTATCAAAATTTGCTGATGCTTTTTTTAAACATTTACAATATTTTATAATATTGTACTAATAATGGTGTCAAAATGAACGACATTCAGAATATATTATGATCCTGAAGGTGAAGGTTTGCTGATGGTTTGCTTCAGACGTGGACGAGTGCGCAGCAGACAATGGGGGCTGTGCGCAGCGCTGCGTCAACTCTGTCGGATCGTACGCATGTCTCTGCACGGACCCGCACTCTGAGCTCGACCGAGACGGGCGACACTGCACACCGGGTAAATTTATACGACTAGCCGTTTGATTATTATTTTTTTATCCCTTGTAACTTATTCACTCAATTTTTATATTTTGTATTCTAGTTCCTGACTTTTCATGTTTAGTAAAGTTTTTTGAATTTTTTTATTTGGTTCCGCCTCTAAAGGAATAATAATTTATACATGATACGCTTTTTATGGGTTGTCACGCGGTATGTATAATGGTTGTATATGTAATGCATGGTATGTTATTGACAATCAGTGTATTAAATACTGTGTGTTTTGGAGGAAAATTGATGTGACTCATAAATAAATCGCCATAAATGATTTGATTAAATTTGAAAGTATCGTATGCGGCTATTTTTGCTCAGTGTCTCAGCTGCTTGGCAGTGAAGACGGACGTCGTCAGTCGAAGATTGATTTTCGTGATGGCGCTAGCGGCGAGCTTCACGGTCAGCCACGGTTGCGCTTCCAGACGACGCTGCCGCCTGTCGTCATAGTGGACGACCCTGAGGAAGGGGAGGGGGAGGAGGAAGAATACGCCAGCTACTCGTCTTTCGAGGAACGCAAGGGCTCGCGAGTCGGTGAGTCTTAAAAAAGGTGTCTCGGTTGAAGCAGCGACTTTAAAAATGGTGTTTGAATGAAACGATGAGTCTTAAAATGGTGTCTCGAGTGAAATTGTAAGACTATGGTGTCTCAATGCTAGATTAATTTTTGAGATTTGAAGACCGTGTGTAATAACAAAGACTGCGATAATATGTCTGTTTCCGTGCATCGGGGCCAAGCAACGAACCCTCTTCCCTTCTTTAGTGTATATATTCGGAGAGCTCTGAGTTTTGGACCAATTCTCTTTTTTCCGATCAGCAAGGAGTTACTGTCAAGTTACTGTTCAGCAATTAAATAGTAAGACTAAAAATTCAAATGCTCTTCAACGTTTCCGATAGATCCGCGTTAAATCATGACGATGGATTTAAAGCAGTGTAGTCGCGAACAGATTGTGCGAGCATAATAAATGGGAAGAATGAAAAATCAAGAAAAACAAAGAATATAGTTAAAATAAAGAGAAAATAATAACAGTGCAATTGACTGTACACAAACATAACACCATTGCAGTTGATGATCAGTTTCATTAAAAAAGACAAATCTGGATGTGCACTGTAAAGATGCAACTGTAATGAATGGAAATAATCATGCACCAATCGCTAGCGAATTTAAAGCTCAGATTTAGTAGTTGATGCAGCGTTGTCCAATATCAGGTAAATAAATTTATGTGCAAAGTAATCAGTTATCAAAGACGTGCACGGAACATAATAGGCTTTCTTTGAAATTGAAAAATGATTTATATTTTTATTGTTAAAATTAGAAGGTTGCAATGAAACTAACGGATTTCCTAAGCACTTCCTTTAATACTGTGTGAAAGGGGTTCAATATGGAATTTACTCTTCACTTTTGGATGCAGAACTTCATCCAACGCTAGCCAGTCTGCCTTTTTCTAGGACTCATTATTTTTGCATCTATATAATTTCCCCTCCCGGTTTAGAATGTATTTTGTTGGTAATTTGAAGTAGTGAACTTGAAACTTGAATCCCCTTCTATTTAAATTTGTTGAGTTCTAGAGAAACAGAAAATTTGAACCAGAAGCAAATAGACTGCGGTCATGTCAAAGATGTGTACCATCACTGATCTTAAATCCGGAGTGACCTTCACTGTACTATGCTTTGCAAGTGCCGTGACATTGTGATGTGCAAATTTCCTCGTCAGGCTCAGCTGATCCGCTGACTTTGTAATATTCAGGCATATATTTTTTATCATAGTTAATTTAACCTTATCGAGTGCAACAAAATTTCAAAAAACCTAACTTTGCTATCACGTGTTGAGCTCACTTTCAAAAACTCTTCAAGTTCCCGCTGCAGCTACTTAGAGCGCCGTTTCAACATTGTTCAGTCCCTCGCCCCCTTCGATGTGGTCCGTGTTCTCGTGCCTATTTTCAGTCTCTCCCACTGACCTGCGCTGTGTCGCAACGTTTCCATTATTCTCCGCAGAAGTCGGCCAAACCTGCGGATTTTCGCTTTTGGGCTTAGCCACCTCCTCTTCTTTTTCTTCTTTGCCACTGTGATATTTCACTTCGTAGAACACAACGGCCGCGATGCCGATCACAAAGAACGAGATTCCGCAGCTCAAGCCGGTGGTGACGGGATTCTTGTAGAATTCCCACAGGTCTCCGAAGTAAGGGCCTTTGAAGTTGAGCGCTTTCTTGATGATTCTTATTTCCCCCGTGTCCGATGGTTTCATAATGCAGTGATAGAAACCGAAATGTTCCTCCTGAATTACTCGTATCTGCATTTTTCCGTCAGTGTCGACTTCCCATGACGCCCAGCCGTCCAACACGAGGAATCCCTTGGACTCGGTTTTGTTGAGAATAGTTAGGTCGGGAAGAACCCAGTAGAGGATATCGTCGGGGTCGGCCGGGTGATCCCCTGGATTACCGAGTGTGCAGTTTAAAGTGGTGTTGTGTCCATATTGTGCTCGGACGTTGAACTCGCTGCTGCTGTTGTATGGGCCGTCCATCCAGAAGTTGCGCAGAGCTGTGGCTGTGGGTAGCTGGACACTGCATTGCAGTAGCAGCAGAAGGAATGCAAGGGGAGCCTTCATGGTCGCGAGTTGTTAACGATTCGATGCCTGCCATCAAATAGAGCTGGTAAATTTATTATTTTCTCTTTTTTTTCATTCAATATTCACTGGACGTAGTAAATGTAATTGTGAATAAGCCAATAATAAAAGTCAAATAGAAACTAACAAAAGGTGTACGATCTTTGTAAGTCCTCGACCTTGTTCCTGTGAATATAACCACTTGCGACAGCCGATTAATCTATATAACCCGCTGACTGTATCGGTGGACAGGGTCACCATTGTAACATGTTTGCGACATGTCATATTTGAAAAAGTGTAAGATCAACTAGCGCGCAAGACACTTGCTTTTAAACTGTGCATCTGACAGATTGAAAATAATACTGATATTTTGCGTTGAAGTCATTTTCTAATTAATATGAATTAATATGGACTTGTAACTTTTGAATAGGTTTACTAGTATTAATTAAATTACATGGCTTTTTGTTGTAAAATTTGCAAAGTAAGATTGATTAATGATGTCGTCATTTGAAACAATTTATATTAATTGCTAAAGAATTTTATATAATAATTTTCAATGTTTGGAGACTTTCTGAGAGAGAGACTATTTATGACAATGACTATCCAACTGAATCAATAATTTTTATCAGAAGCACATAAAAGTATCTCTTATGTATGTTTTTCCTAATAGTCAATTTGAAGCATTATTTGTTTAATAAAATTTAATTTAAGCATTATTAGTTTAATAAAATTTAATTTAAGCATTACAGCTTATTAGGCCAAAGTTTAAAAACTTTGTTTCAGAATATCGAATTCGAACCTTTCAGAACTTTGATGGCTCACGAACACTATGAAATGTATTTGCGTATCCAGAATCTAATCATCTAATCGTCGTGCTGTTTGCTAAACTGTGGTGTCAAGTGAAGAATAGATTTTCGTGCTTCGGTAATGTTTGTAGCCTTTTGAGCAGGTTAATTTAGCCTTGCTTGAACTCTTCAAGTTAAGAGGCGGTCAGCACTTTGTACTCGACAATTGATACTAGTAGTATTGTTTCGGGGAGGAAATTATTAAGGAACTATTGCCCCTTTAAAATTTGACAAGAATCAATAAAAAATGTGTACAATTATTTCTTTTCGGGCGCATTTTGAAAAGATCTTTTAATTAATTATGTCTTCCTCGAAAACCTGAGAAAATCTAACAATTTGACAATTTTTTAAAGAGCAAGCTGAAAGGTTTTATGTTCACACTTTTGTTTAACTTTCTGACTCGGAATAGCTCAGGCGCACGAAAAATTACGTAGCTATACGCAAATAACAATGCTAACTATATATTGTAGTAAAACGTCGATGTTAAAAATAAGGGTGTATAGTGATCAAATGTGATATACATTGTAAATTTCTCTACGGACGATACTGCAACAGACGATATTGTATGATGCTAGCATATAGACTGTGGCTGTAATCAATGACATTAATGCCACATTAAACCCAACTCAACAACAATAACTTTCTGAGTTCGCATACATCACCTTCTGTTGCATCTTTTTCGACCAGAACCTGCCTAATTAAAGAAAAGCGTCTAAATAATTTCTGTTCTGCAACTAAAGCGGGTTCCTTAAGTTAGTATAATCCTACACGAAGCTGTCTTCTATAATATATTAGTATATTTTGCCTTTGCTGTTTCAGATATCGAGCTAAAATTGAAGTGAGATTTATCTCTTAAATAAATTTATAATTTTATATTTCCCCTATATTGAAGTTAAGGCATTTCGCCACCGCTGTCCTTGATTCTGTCAATGAGCGGAGGTCTATCTATATACATACACGACTTCAAGTGTCGCATAGATTCTGATTGCTGGTCAGCTCTATGGGGCAGGCTGGTCAGTCACATAGGTCGTGACAATGTTTGTTGAAGGGTTCAGTTATCACGCCCTGTGATGACAGTGCTAGGGATATATCACTAGATTTAGGAATATTTTAGCGATTTATTGATCTGATTTTTAATTTAATCCCCAGATATATGGGGATATTTGTTATAAAATGGCTCTTGTTATAATAGGAGCTGGAGATTTTTATATAAAAAATGCAATCTAGGAATATTTATCACCGAGATATACGCTCTCTGCAGGCCGAGGAACAATGAATTGGCTTGCAGCCCAGAGTTCCCCGGGCGAGTCGTAAAAGGCGACTAAACAAGGGGAACTGTCCTGTGCCTGCTCTTTTGCACAGAACCGGACTGTGTGCTACACGCGGCCCCTAAATTACCAAAAAAACAACAGCAAAAAAAACACCAAGATACCCAGAATCTAGGGATATTCCTTTTTGGTTCAATGGTATCACGCCGACAGAATGTGCCTTGTTGTGAAGCAGGCTTAAGGATGAGATCCATTAACGTAAATTTCCTGGTGTTATTATCCTCTCTAACAGTCCTTGGTATTTCATGCGTATGCCGACTGATACTCATATGCTTTATATTGCTGTTGCTTGAAGTAATCTGGATGAACTAAATATTTTGTTAATCTCTGCTTGCGTCCAGAGTGCATGCCAGGCACGTTTGGCCCCGAGTGCGAGTTCAGTTGCGCGTCGTGCGCTAACGGGGCCGACTGCAGCCCCAGGGCCAACGCGTGCGACTGCAAGGCGGGCTGGACCGGACCAATATGCAACGACACCTGCCCTCAAGTTAGCCTTTGTTTAAAAAACATTATCTCTATATTGCTTGGATTTGAGTTCAGTTGAGTGTCAATTAATTAAATTGAATTAGCACTGATTTTTCTTGTTTTCTTCTCTTTTTATCTTTTTTGTCTTTCTAACGTAATAAAATTTCAGAATTTTCAGTGATCACACTGGAATCGTACATTCCAAGATGTCAGACAAAGCAGATTAGCTCTTGTCTGTTGGGCCCTAAATTTCAAAATATATACACAATATGACAAGAAAAAGCCTAATTTAGAAATGAATGACATATGCCTTCACTCTACTCGTGAAAACAAAGCTCAGGCTCGCAATTTTTCACTGGCGACAGCGAAAGATTGGTTTGTTTCGAATTCAAGAACTCAAACACACCGTTGCAAGTGGCCAGCCACATAGCCTCGCCCGCTCTGCCACAGACCAGTGTGGTCAATTTTTAGCCAATACGCCAAACAGGCGGAATGTCATATATTATTTATATGTCATAGGTTACTTTTATATTATTTACTTTATATAATCATTTTTTACACTATGCAGTTTTTCTACATTAGCATTATACTGCATAATGCAGCTAGAATTGTTGTCTGTCGCTGCGTTGTGAACCGTGAGATAAGCTTCTGCGCTTCATGGCTTGTGTCACCGGTTTTCTCTCTAGTCGCGTTGAGTTAGTCCCGATTTTCATTATGAAATTTCAAACACAATCATTAATTAAAATAAAGTAATTAAAAAAAAATCTTTAATTTAAAAAAGTTAATCTTAAATTGTGGTGTGAAACTGAGCAATAATAATGACTGGCGGCAGGGTTCTTATGGCGTGACGTGCAACGGCATATGCGCCTGTCTCAACGGCGGCACGTGCAACTCAGTGACAGGGGAGTGTCGGTGTCCGCCAGGGGTAGTCGGCAGCAAGTGTCAAGAGGGCTGTCCGCCGGGTGAGACCGCGCCACCTATCGGCGTTGTTGGATTGAAGCAGGAGTGTGATGCACAGGCTCGAAAACTCGCATTCAAAGGCTTTAAACAAATATTTTGATCAGAGTTTCTTCAATAAAATATAAAACAATTATATCATTATTGTTATTAGTTTCTTTGATAAAATATTAAACATTTATACTACTATTTTTATTATGCTTTGTAACATTATTATGTTACTTTTGCGTGTCAAAGAGATCGATGAGCGTATGCGGGAATGTTGATAAATTGCATTTTTATTATAACTATCTAGAGGAATCGCTGCGTTTTGGCAGACATGTGCCGTTTGTGGAAATGCACTGATGCAGAATTCAATGATTGGTGCAATAAATACGGTGTGTCTCGTCACCCAAATCGGGTGATTTTTGCTTGCGTGCATTAATATTTCGAAACAGGGAGGATTAAGACACCTTTTTTGAATCTTGGCTAAGCTATAGACTGACTAATCAGTGCGCTTGTACCGTCACGAGTTCAAGATCTAATTGTGGATCACACACTTTGATTGGCCATCATACGGACCTGATCCAGTCCTAATCTTAACTCAGTCCTAACCCTAATTTGCTAACCCTAGCGTAGCAATAACCCTAACTAAACCTTAACAAACGATCCTATTGAATATGTGATCTTCGTTTCATTTAGCCGCTACTATCTTTATCTAAGTCAGCATTGAAAAACCCCTCTCATAGCTTGCTGAGGTATATTTTAGAGTTTAGAGTTTCTGCTTTCTGCCAGGGTTCTTTGGCGCTGACTGCACTCGTCGATGCTTGAAGCACTGTGCGAGCGGCGCGTGCAACCGCATGTTTGGCTACTGCGAGTGCCTGCCGGGACTGTTCGGCCCTGCCTGCAACCAGCCCTGCCCGGCCAACACTTGGGGACCGAACTGCGTGGGACAGTGCGCCTGCAGCACTGAGCACTCTGTCGGCTGCGACTCTGCGGTATCTTCTGTCATAAATAATTTTCTGCTAAAAGAGGAAAGACAGAAAGACTGCTGAAGATTTTGTTAGGGGTTGGCAAGTTAGGATGAGGGCGTCGTTAGAGTTAGGGCTAAGTTATGATTGTAGTTTGGTTAGGCCTGCTCCTTGGTTTTGATTTGCACAGTCAAACATTCTTTTTAAAGATCACTGCTGCTGCTACTTCTCACATAATGCCATATGTATGTATGTATGTATATTGCACTTTTAACGCACCAAGAATATGTCATGCAAACGGAGATGGAAAAACATCATTTGCCTGAATCGTAGGTGCGGCCATAGATTTGTGATAATGTTGACACTACATTTTTTTGTGATTAATCGCAGGTCTTGTGAGTTCCTTTTCAAGCTTATCCAAGATTTTCCTTCCACAGGTAATGTAACCAGGTTTTGTGTTCCCTAGGACGGTCGGTGCCTCTGCAAGCCTGGCTATCACTCCGATCGGTGCGACCAAGAGTGCCCAGCTAGGCACTTTGGCGTCGAGTGCCGGGAGGAGTGCCGGTGCGGCACTGGGGCACTTTGCCATCATGTTACCGGCACATGCCTCTCTGGCTGTGCGGATGGACTATCGGGCGCGGCATGCGACAAACGTAAGTCAGCTTTTCTTTTTGTGTCAAATGCTGTATATTTTATTTATTTGCAAGGTTTTTTCTGTATGTTTATTTAGTTTTAATTCGTAATTGAAAGGATTTTTATTCCAATTACGTATACAGAAATACAGAAATCTCTATATGTATAATATGCTCGATTCTATGCTTCATTGCATATCCCCGAAGAGACGGTGAAATTTTGACATTCGGTCATAAATACATTTCATAATATTCTTGAATTTTATAATAGTTATTATCTGTATTATTTTCTTACGAAATTGGATTTTTTAAAGTATCAGTTGATATGCTTTGTAATTCTTGATCTGATCTACTGTAAAAGTATACTATTAATTTTTAGACACCTTTTTTAAAAATCGTTTTCCAATCTGTGCTTTTCTTTTAGCTTGCCCGCGCGGAACTTATGGCAAGTCTTGCGAGCAGGAATGTAAGTGTGCCAGTGGCCTTTGCGACTCCATCAGCGGCAACTGCACTTGTCCTGCTGGCAGGACTGGACTGCACTGCGATCGAGGTAAATTTAATTAAGTCTATTGTTGCTAGGGTTGAATTTAGTAGGCGTAGCACGCATTAAATAGGTTTTTTTATAAATTGTGTGCCAAATTTGAAACAGGCAGGCGTAGCATTACGAGTTAAAATCGACCTTGGTGCCTGGTGGCATACGCCTAGCCGGCTGTTAAAGGTTGAGCAGTTGCACTACGCTTGTTTTAGAAAGAGCAGGTTGCATAGTTGCATCTTTTTTAGACAGCCTGCACACTGCGAACGTGATAATTAATAAAACCGTTCGTTGCTACCTTTTTAAGTTCCATACATTTGATTTTTCTTTCTTTGCCTACTAGAGTTGACAATTTGGTACGGATAGTGCAAGTCAGGGAACAAAGAATTGATTGCAAGTCGGGGAACAGAGCTCACCGAGGGAGTTATAAAAGTTGACTATGGAAGGGGGAGCGGTTCTTTAGTTAGCCCCGAGGTTTAGAACCGGACTGCAATAGTTTGTTACTACGCACTTGCCATAAACTCCCTAAAACCACCACCACTGCCAGAATTAAATTTTAGTTGCGCCAACATCACATGGGCATACATTTGAAGTGCGTTTTTAAGATATAGAAGAAGAGTTGCAACAGGATGGCTTCGGGTACTATCGTTAGATTGTTTCAGGTGCTGTCATTAGATTGTTGCTGGCGCTGTCGTTAGATTGGTTCTGGTGCTGTCGCTAGACTGCGCCGAGGGTCGCTGGGGTGCTGACTGCGCGCGTGAGTGTGCATGCGCAAACCTCGCGATCTGTGACCCTCTCACTGGCTACTGTCTCTGTCAGCCGGGCTGGACCGGACTCGCCTGTCATCTCCGTACGCTCGCACTGCTCACATGCCCCATTCACTAATTCATCAATATAATTATTTTTAATGATCAGAGTTATATTCCATATACTGTTTTTGTTTATTATTATTTTTTGTGAAGTTTAATTTTATTAACCTGAAACATTTTAGCTAATAAATTTATAGAAACTAAAGTTTTATTATTATTCACGTTACATCATGAAGCTAGAAATAATAAAAACTGAGAATAACTATAAAAATAATTTTAAACTATAAATAAGAAGATGATGAGATAAATAAGAAAGTGTTTATAATAGTCCAAAACACTATGCAGTGCAATAGTGACTACTATAAGGCTAACTAAATACGCTAATTACTACTCTAACGGCAGAAATTAACAGAATCAATTCATGAATTTTGATAACTTTTATTTTTATCATTATATCTAGTCGGATATTTTAGTTTAAATGGACTTTGAGACTGCGACTTTGCGACTGCAACTTTGCGACTTTGCTTAGCAAAGCATCCACTTCAGCCTCCTCCTCGACACGCAGCGAGCCTCGACGAGTTTATCTGGCATGGCGCTATTTTGAAGCGTTTATCATCATTTTTCTTCACTGTAATGCAGCAAAACCAATATGTATTAACTTAATTACAGCCAATGATCTTGATAGTTTCATTTGGAAGCAATTTATTATGCATTCAAAGAAGTAACGTATACAATATATTGGTGATTGCAGCCTGCCAAGAGGGTCGCTATGGGCCTCAGTGCTCCCAGGAGTGCGAGTGCAGTGCGGGAGTGACGTGCAATCATCAGACGGGCGCATGTGAATGTGCTCCTGGGTGGACGGGTCAGACCTGCGATCAGCGTCAGTCACTTGTATCTTATGATTAATCAATTTGACACCATTTTTTGGTCACCGGAGAATATGAAGGTTATTGCTTACTATCTCGTTTAACGCCGAGTGGTATTGCAGCTTTACCCCTGCAGGTTGGGAAACAAAGAATTGACTTGCAGCCCAGAGCTCCCCGAGCGAGTCGTAAAAGGCGACTTAAAAAGGGGGGGACGGTTCTGTGCTTGATAAAGCCGAGCCGAGGCACAGAACCGGACTGTAATAGTCTTCGTTACTACACACGGTCATTGAACTCACCGGGGAAGCAGAAGAAGTATTGCAGCATCAGGCAGATGGAGTAGTTATTTGTGAATATATATTTTGCTTAATTGTATGCCAGCAAACTTTTTTTTTAAAGGTGTGATCATCAGATATGTGTTGTTAATGTGAATATCACATAGCCCATCAAAGATAATTATATATTCATTCATTAAAGCTTCGTTCAAAACAACAGTGCCAGTGCTGCAAGACCAAGAACTTGTGGAAGCCGCTGCAAAAAGTTGAAAAGCGTACAGATCTAGTCTTCTCATTTGAGAGTTATACAAGCCACGCCCATCTTACAACTTTACCATTGCAAACCACCTGGAATTAGTTTAGTAGTTTAGGGTTAAATTAGAGTTTTTGTTTCCCAATTGCTGGGCTTTTCCTGTCAAATATTTTCGACAAGAATTTATTTAGATTTTCTACAATTGCATTGCTCTTTAGTCCCTGCTTATTACGAAAAAAGGCCAGACGTTTACACCTGACTATGCTGGCAGCTAGAGGCCTCATAAAATCTGGCGGTTTTCGGCACTTTTTTCAACAAAATTGATCATGTTTTCAAAAATCTGAATCTCAGCTCCCATGAAAGCTAAAAATATGAATTTTGCACCCTACAGATCGTCTTGAAGTAAATCATCCACTTTGGTGAAAAAAAATGGTGGGGAGGGGGGGCATCAAACTTAGAAGACTTTTTAAAATTAAAATAACCTCAAAAGGTGAAGTATGGGATCTATGATGACGTCATCATGATCATATTTCAAACTGTCAGCCACAAAGTGGTAGCGACCTCAATTTCACATATCCTACTTCAAAAATAATTCAAATCGGAGCAGGGGTTCAGTCACAGTGTAGCTTAGAGTAACTGGATCAAATGCGAGCGTTGTAAAAAAAGTGAAAAAATGCCATATTTTCCAATGCAAAATGACGAAGTTTATCAGATTGAAATTTGGAGATATACAAAAGTTTCGCCTTTCAATTTCGCACATTTCGATGCAAAAACTTCAAATCGGAGAGAGCGTCGAATCACAGCACATTTTTGCAACACACCCGTGACACTTTCATTGCAAAATTCACTTTACACACATAAAAACACTACATCTTAATGAAAAGCAGCAACAAAAATTCCAATTAGGCCTATTTAAATAATATAAAACGAGAGAATAAAGAATTAAATAAATAACAGCAGTCAAAATATTTACCGTACAATGAGGTAAAAATTAAACATTTTGGACGACAAATAGTAATACGGTAATGCAGTAATAAGAAAAGAAGATGATTGTTTTGACACACGTTGACTGGAAGGAATTTACTGGATTAATTTTTTTTTATTGTCGATGACTCAATATCTGACCAATTAACCTGTAATTATAAGCCAAGCGATTCAGTCAACTAACTACAGGAGAAGCCTTGGCCCGATGTATATTAAATCTGGTTGCTTGGCTCTATACGGTTTTAAGCACTGGTGACCTGATCGGGCCGCTTGGCTGGATTTTGTGCAAAGCACTGACGCGTAGGCGTCAGTTGGGGTGATAAGTAGTTAAGAGGTCTGGCGATTAACAGCAGCCTAATCTATTCAAATGCGCGTTTAATGTATGTTTATAGTAGAAAAAGGTGTGTAAATTGTGTTTTTTTGTTTCAGCATGTTCGCCCGGGTTCTACGGTGTAGACTGCAAGGCTCGCTGCATCTGTCAGAACAGCGCCGAGTGCGACAGGGCCACGGGGGCGTGCATATGTGATGCGGGCTGGGGGGGGGTCGACTGCAGAGAGGGTGCGTACAGCCCCCTTCCCCCACTTAACCTGCCAATATCGTCTTCATTCTTGTTTTTTATTAGATTTCTTTTAAATTCTCTAAACTCAAAATATGAAAGTACCGTGTCATGCTGGAACGGTGAGTGTAAACTGTCAATATTTGGACGCCGAAATAACTTCAGATTGATCGCAATGAGTAAAGTAAATGTTCAGACATTCCTAGCCTGGTTGCTGTTATTGCCTGCAGCCTGCAGGCATAGTAACTTTAAATAATTAAAAGCATGAAATAAATAAAAATTCTTTTATATATTAATTTTTTTATAAGAGTGTCATTTGTACAATTCCGACAATGAAATAATTTTGTAAAGGCTCTGTTCTGTTTTTTCGTTCCTCTTCCTCTCAGTCTCAATATGATCCTCTCAATATGATTTATGATATGAAGTTATGATGCACCACTTCTCAAATGAACGACAGGTTACTGGTTAGTGTTAGCTTGGGGTTGGGATTAGTTTTACCCACATTGGTGCGTGATCAAAAGGTTCACCCACTGAGTCTTGTACCCCCTGCAGGTCGGGAAACAAAGAATTGGCTTGCAGCCCAGAGCTCCTCGGGCAAGTTTAAGAGACGACTAAAGAAGGGGAAGCGGTTTTGTGCGGACTTTCTTGCACAGAACTGGACTCTATATAGTCTTTGTGCTACACACGGTCTCTAGACTACAAAAAACAAAAAACAAACTAAGTTTTGTTTGCAGTGTGTGCCAACGCCACGTTTGGCCGCGGCTGCAATCAGTCTTGTCTCTGTACCCACGCCTCCCACTGCGACCCTTCCAGCGGTGCATGTTTCTGCGCGCCCGGGTGGCGCGGCTCTCTCTGCAACAAGCCATGCCCGCTTGGCTTTCACGGCCAGGACTGCGCGCTGGTGTGCATGGAAAAGTGCAACGGTGGCACTCGCTGCAGCGCGGTTACCGGCCAATGCGAATGCCCGGCAGGATTGCGCGGAGAGGAGTGTGCGGAAAAGTGCGAGATTGGCGCTTGGGGCGAGGGGTGTGCAGAAAAGTGCGATTGCGCGGGGAACGAGAACGCGTGTGATGCCGTGTCGGGAAAATGCGCGATAAAAGTGCAGAGGGATTGTCTGGCGGGTTTCAGGGGAAATGAGTGCGAGGAAAAGTGTGCAAGTGGCACCTGGGGCAAGGGATGCGCTGAAACGTGTGACTGCAACGGCGAAAACTTGGCCTGTGATTCCACTACAGGAAAATGTGCGGAAAAAACGCGGCAGAAATGCCCAGCGGGATTACGCGGAGTAAGGTGCGACGAAAAGTGCATGAAGGGGACTTGGGGAGAGGGATGTGAGGGAAAGTGCAAATGCGGAGGAAAGGCCACCTGCGATGTGGTTACAGGGAAATGCGTCAAAAAGGCGCAGGCAGCTGGTGGCCAATGTCCGGAGGGAATGTTTGGGGAGGGTTGCACGATGAACTGCAAGTGTGTGAACGGTGCAACGTGCAACGTGCACAATGGAATCTGCAACTGCACGGAGGGGTGGAGAGGAAAACATTGTGACCAACGTAAGCAGCAATCAATCAACAATGTTTGATGAAATATCATATGTAATATGAAGTAGTATGAATTTGGGAAACTTGTTCAGTGCCTTAATCTAACAAACCCAATTCTTATTCTGTATCAGCCAAGGTATAAAAATTAAATGTAAACGCTGGGAAGTTATAATGAAATGTATTCTTGCCATCAATATCATTGATGATTTATTCGTTTTATTTATTCTTACTATAACGTATTTACCATCTATCACTTTGTTTGATACGTAGCATTGCCAAAGCATCAGAACACAAACAAACACCGCAAGCAGTCCAACAATCTCTACGGCAGTGATGAAGTTTCATTAAGTTTTTTTGTGATGCAAGGATGATTCCATTCACTATTCCACTCTGGAATTTAATAGCTTATAATAAATGTGTATAATTGAAATTACTATGAGCTTTATTGCACCGATATATACAGCCATATATGTACAGCTATGTATGTACAGCTATGTATGTACAGCTATGTATGTACAGCTATGTATGTACAGCTATGTATGTACAGCCATATATGTACAGCTATGCGAATTATTTTTCTAATGAAATAAATGCGAGAGGGAAATAAAGGTAGCAAGAACTGCTGCTCGTTGCTGCCCTCAGCGTGCAAGGACGGCACATACGGTGCGAGCTGCGCCCAACGTTGCCGCTGCTTCAACAGCTCCACTTGTGACCCCTCCACCGGGGCCTGTCGCTGTGGGCTGGGGCTCACGGGGCCTCTCTGTGACCTACCGTGTAGGTCGGGCCGCTTCGGCCCCGACTGCGCCCACTCGTGTCAGTGTGAGAGCGGGGCAGTGGGCTGTGATGCAGTGACGGGCTGCTGTCACTGCGGACCTGGCTGGTATGGACAGCAGTGCGAACGAGGCAAGTGATGGATTTTGGATTTGTTTGGCTACTTTACAAGATAGTTGCAGCATACTCCACTCCAGTGGTAGTATTTTATGTTTGTCATTACACCATTTTTGTGTTGAACTGTCTTTTTAAACTTTTCTAATTTTCTAGTTTTATGATTTTTCGCTTGCTTACGATGGTGAATTTATTTCTGTATTCTAACTAATGCTGATTGGTTTATCGCCGTGCAGCTTGTCCAGAGGGGTTTTTTGGAAACTTCTGCAAAAAAAGGTGTGTGTGCAAGAACGCTGCTAAATGCGATCCTGTCGTGGGACATTGCATCTGCTCCAAGGGATATTCCGGAAAGAACTGCCAAACGTGTGAGTTTTTTTTACATTTTGTTCACATCGTCACACTCCACAATTGTTGTAACTTTTTGAGGCTGTGAATTATAGAATGCACGACTACGATTAAAATATGTATGCTAGGCATTTAAATATAATAATAAGCAAAATCATATTAATATAATATATTATTCTAGTCCAAAAGGTTGGCATTTATTAGATCAAAAATAATATTGCAAATTTCAATCACTGTGCGATATTAAAATTAGGCTAAAATTATTTGGTGAGCTGGTCTTATATTTGTCGGGCCATGTGCTTATAATAATATTTATAAATTAACGCCAAATAAATTTGGACGCCGATCTTCTTTTGATTCTTCTTGCTTCATGCAAGAAGAATCAAAAGAAGATCAGCATCCGAATTTATTTCTGTTTGTAATTCGTTGTTTCGTGGTTGTAATTCGTTATTTTTGTCTTCAACCGACCCTTTTATGGCTCATAGAGATATCTGGACTTTCTGAAATCAAGATTGGTGCTATAATTTCAGATTATTACATCTCCCTAAAACTGGCTTTATGTGCAACGTTTTCGTTCTGTATGAGGTTATGAGTATATTGCAATTTTGAGACTAATAATTATGCTATTTTTTAAAAACGATTTCAAATACTATCATTGTTGCATTTCAGCATTGAAAGTTCTTGTAAGAAGAAGAAAAAGATGAGACCTGGACGCTTCTACAAATTCGAGGAACCTTGGTACTGGAGTATTGGGTTGAACCTTGATTAATTCTGACACTGCTAACTGCCAATCAAATAGTTGGGTCTCCCAGAGCAGTTTTGGAGAAAACAATGTAAACAGTGTATTTTTTTATCACGTTGGAAGAAATCTGCTGCAATGGAATTCGGATGCTCTACATTGATGCTTAATGTGATGCTTTTTCAATAATTCTCAACGTAAATTGTATAAATGCCTCAAAAAGGTGCATGGTTTTCCGAAAGAGCACACTCAACTTTTTAATTCTTTAAAATTATTTGATCTCATATGACTTATTATACATTTTCAAATATAATTTCTTTCTCCCAACTAAATCTTGTACTAAGTGGCTTAAAATTTTGCAATTTTAAAGCGTGATACCAGAAAAACTGCAGTGCAAATCGATAAAAAATTGTGATTTTAATAATCTAGGTTTGAACAAAGAAATTCTGCTAGAGTATTTGTGCATGCTTGTGTAGAAGGTTTGTATATGTATATCGGCCACTGCCGAGATATTCAGGTATATAGAACTGCAATCGTGAACAGTAGATTTAGGATTTAGATAATTCATCGACTCTGTGTATTTTTTATTCGTAATCGCGTTCTGAACACGTTATCACGTTGTTGTACGTGTTTTGTTAAAAGCCGTTATATGTTCTCTATGCGTAATTTCACATGCGTCTTTTGATGTCGTTTATGTAACAATAGAAAGAATCTAACGTCTTGTATATTGTCGTATGTGGTTGTAGATTTTAAAAAGTAAATTGACATAAAAAATGATGTAGTTACAGTTGAGCCATGAGCGTATTTGGCATTTTCAACATCATTAGCATTTTTTATTTTAGCAAGTGTGCAAACTATATTTTAGTTAGTTTTTTTTATAAATCTTATCGTTATGGAACACTCAGTAATATGTACACATCTTTTTAAAAGGGATACATCTGATCAATGACATTAAAACAAAAACAACATCTAGACATCGTCAACAATATCACCCCTCCTGACTAGCGGCCGTTGTGGCATAAACTTTTCAGTATCTTTATTTCGCTTATTTCCTCCCACCAAACGACTTTCTCCCCTGTCATTTAATTTTCGCACACTCACCGGTACCACTGTTCCCTTTACCCCCTCGTAAATACCGTCCTGTAGTTTAGACGAGATATAGTCAAACTGTTCATTTAGTTTTTTACTTTCACTTGTTACCGCTGAAGTAGCTGCCTCCAATTTATTATTAAATGTCAGCCTCTCAGAAACAAAACCTGCGACATCTGCCTCTAAAAGTTTATCCCCAACGACACCCGACGGTTTATTGTTGAATTTTCCCCTTCGAACGTCTGGCAAGCGACTTGTCCGCGCGCCCCACTCTAGGGACACACTAGGGGGAGAGGATAAAGTTGGGGGCACTGACACCCCGGGAAGCGGCGGGCTGCATCGGCGGCAGATGCGCAACAGGCCTAGATCTCGGCATTCGCAGTATTTTCGAGTCCGGGGGGGCGAGTAATGATTGTATTTATATGATTCATTGGCCGCGCGTCTATATTGCGGCGTCCTTGGACGCCCCCCTTGTTTTCGACCCCCGAGTGAATCCTCACCCCCTACACTGTCATCCAGTTCCTCCCCAGCTTTTCCTGTATAGCTGTTTTTTGTTGGAATTGGCGCGTCGTGACCTTGGAATGTTGTCGGAAGATTATCATCGTCGCAGTCATTGAAGTTTCCGCTGGAATTAGGAGCGGAAGCGGTGAACCGTACTTGTGTTTGGATGCTGGCAGAGAGCACCAGACTAAAGTCAGAGGGGTGGGGGCTGGCGCGACAGACACACATGTGACGCTCTTCAAGATGGCCGCCGCAGTTGTTCTTTGTGGCACTCGTGTCGTTATTTGGAGAAGAAATCCAATGCGTCCAGTCGCTTGAAACCGTTTGATCTAAATGCAAAGACAGATTTGCACAGATAATGCAGAATCTCAAATATGTAATTAATTTAAAATTGGTTAGTAAATTGTGGTGTATTCTCTAACAAATGAACAAGAATAATATAATGAACAATTACAATGTATGGATAGTCAAGTCCAAAATATACAATATCATTATCCACATAATTTTTTTGCTCCTTTGATTGTTGCATTTTGTGTTCCTGCCAAGTAGAGACTAAAAAAAATTAATATTACACCATCCTTGACCTATTAAAGAGTCCTTATTACTGATGATTGATAAGTTAGTATTATAACTTATGGGTAAAATTAGAAACGTAAGACTTATATAAAAAATAGGCCATTGCTATGAAGATGTATCATATACACAACAAATGACAACATTATCATCGAAACAGACAAAAAAAACAATTGCACGCTAACCTTCGCAGTCCTTCAAGTCGCAGACGGTCGTTTCCCTCTCAGTCCCCTCACACTGTCCAGGCTCCACAGCCTGCTGGTCCAGTAGACAGGTCCGCCGCCTAGTTGTTTGACCTGGGCCGCATGGGGAGGAACATCGACCCCACGTGGACCACGCGGACCAAACCCCCGTTATATCTGTTGTCACTGCAAGAATAACGCACGACAATATCCTAGCAAAAGAATATTACTACATTCACTATCGTAGCGGAAAATCAATAAGGTCTTGTTTCTACCCCAGCAAGTCGGGGAACAAGAATAGACTTGCAGCCCAGAGCTCACCGGGCGAGTTGTAAAAGGCGACTAAAGAAGGGGGAGCGGTTCTGTGGCGGCTCTCTTACATAAAACTGGACGGTAATAGTCTGATACTCCCACCCGGTCTTTAAAATTAAACCCCACCCCCCAGTACCACATTTCTCCATAATATGACATCACCATGTCACATTACCACTGTAACACTACATTATACACAACCAATGAAAAAAATTGACCTGACACAGCTTAGTTTTCAGTACAATATATAAATTTAGTTGACAAATTTTGGTTACTGCCTTAGAAGTCTAAATAACTTCAAACAAAGTACAGTAAGATGTATAATGAACAAAAAACGCTAGAAGTATCAATTTAAATTTAAATTTAACACCTTTTTAAAGATGGTAGCCTTACTCGTGCAGTTGATGACTTCTATGCCGACCCCTGTACACGGCAGACCTTCTCCAACAACCCTTGGCTTGTCACACGTCCTCGCTCGACACAGACAATGTACAGTGGCGCCATCTTCTTTCCCCCGGGCAGCGATGGAGGAAGAGACGCCATCTAGCGGCGGTTGAGCAGATCTTTCAGCGCACGCTTGCCACTCAGACCAGTGAGACCAGCCACCGTCCACTGCAGAGCAGGATCGTTAACTTTTAGGCTTTAATGAATTCATTAAATCAGTTGTTATTCATTTTGTAGATCAAATTGCAATATCTTTAACGTGCTCAACGTTTTATATTGAAAGTCAAAACATTTATAAAATTGAAACATATATTAGAGAACTCACAGTATTTGTTTTTACAATGACAGTGTATACGCATTGTTTTGGCATTGTTTTTGCCGGATAAGGTTTTATACTCATTTCTAACGGTGGTTCATTGTAGCGGTGCCCAGGATCACTATTGTAACTTGTATGCGTCCGTCATACTTGAAAATAAAAGGAAGTGCCTTTTTTATTTTTATGTATCAAATTTAAATGTATGACTTTATTATTTGACATTTTTATATATTGTTAATGCTCTGATTTTAATCAATTTAGATTAATTAGCATAGCGTTAGGATAAACTTGGCTTCAGCTAAGGATTATAAATCTAATCTTTAATTATAAAATGCATAATTTGCATAGTTTTCAGGCAGTGTTCAAATTTTACATCTGCTGCGACACAACTATTTTTTCATGTGCTTTAACATAAAATTCATTTTAATCGTTACTATGATTTCTTGGATACGGTCCCGTTATCTACCTGACATTGTCACGTGGATTGTTAGTTGTAATCTGGTATAAAAAAGGTGTGAACAGGAATAATTAATTTTGCCTGGGTACTGCAGATGTCGTGGGCAGGCAGTTAGATGCGGGTGTCCAGAGAGGACGCACTTCATTTGCTCCTCGTTCCAATTACAGTACGGGTCTTGAGCGTGCAGGCACTGACTGGCGCACACACAAGCTGCTATATAAAATAAACTTGTCAACTAGATCATGAAATACAACTGTAATATTGTCGTTTTACGTAAGAATATAAGTTTAGCCAATACAGAACAACAGAATAGCGAATATATAAATTCCATAGGGCATTCCTACTAGTATTGGCAAGAATAAAATCAAAAATCCTAAGAAAAGCGCTTTTAAAATATCTCATTCGCCTCAATCTCACAAAATTATTCATTGATTTACGATTTGAGCACAAATAAGATTTTTAAATCCGCAAATAAACCCTTACCCTGAACTACGAGCTTTCCGTTTACCCCTCTTAATTCGACCCACGCCCTTGAAATTTAAAGCAATGTGACCAAAGGCAATGGGATCGTACAGAATGCACAAAGACACGTTTTGAGAAATTATTAAACAAAGATGTTGATGGTGGACGCGACAAAAGACTAATGCTGCATTGCATGAACCTGTGCCCTAATCAAGATCTCGATCAGCGCGCAGTCATAAGCCACACTGATTCAATATCTAACCTTATTTTATGCATTCATACGCACAGACAACATAGTATATATATAAATAATATAGAACTAACTGCACAATTATTAATAATTACTTACACACCCTTATTCAATGAAACAATAGATAAATTGCAGTCTACTTACTTTCTAGTTTTGAACCTGCTACATCGTTGGACTGCGATGAGATAAAGTCGGTCAGTGGTTCCGACTATCAGCATCCCCTAAATAAAATAAAATAGCATGCATTTGAATACGTGAACAAACTAGTAAGACGTCACTTTCAATAATTAGAATTTCACCTGATAATACACCTCCTCGCTGTCTGCAGATCAGATATAGCCAAGTAATGATTTTCCTCGTATTTCATTCATTTTCTTGACATTTACATTGTGAAAAGACCTTCGAAAGGTAAGAAAATTCAATCCAAGACCTTCAATGGCACCCCATTAGCATTCAGTTCTATGCATACCGGATATATATCTGGTGAATTTTCTTCAGGTCAATATAAAATTCAACAAAACTGGCACTGCAATTTGACGGAATCCAAAATCAAATGAAACCTGCAAATGAAATTGTAAACTAACTAAAAATAATCGATGAAAGAACTTTTTTTTTTTAAACCCAACGCATACTTGCGTCTGGATCAACTGCATCGATCTGATTGGCTGCGGTCTGTCCAATGACATCACTTGAATCTTCTCGACCAAACAAGACTTGTGACCTTCTGGCGGCAGAACGACATATTTGTGTATTGCTCCCTCTAGTGTAGCGAGGAACAGAGCGTTTGTGAGTGACCAACGACCTCGGTGTCCCACTGATATCTGATCGACAACTAGATGGGTGAACCTGCGACACAGCAAAGAAAGGAACATACAGACGGCATCCACACCACCGCGATACAAAAATACCTTAACATCAGAAAAACAAGCCAGCAAGATACTGAATCCACAACCTCAGACCCACAGACGCCAAGCCGTAAAAAAGACAAACATTAGCACGGGTCCAGACCGGTAAATCTGCCCTTCTCTAAAATTAGAAACATTACATAGACCCCATGAAATATCCAACACCTCAGCGCCCCCTCTGCAAAATCAAAGAACATGACGCAAAACTCTTGAATGACGAAACTCTCTAAATACAATAAATAGTAACCCCACTAACACCCCTGGACTTGTGGACGAACCCTGTTGGGGCTCTGCTTGCCACATGGACACAGAGGCTGGCTGACCCACAATTAGTCTTGGGCTACTGAGACCCGCGCCCTACACTCGAGGGCCTGGAGGGGGCAGCCGAAAACGACAAAGGGACACGCCTCGTTTAAAACTTGTCTTGAATAAACTAAGAAGCGTACACCTATCTAGTTTATTCATTTTATCCTTCGTGGTCAACTAGGATCTAACAGTTGCGTGTCAAATGTTGAAGATTAATTTTTGAATGATTTTAAAATTGAAATTTTTTCGTATGTTATTATTTAAACAAACCGTTCGTGTTCGGCCGTGATAAGTGGGTGTCTGTACACAGGCTGCACAGATCCGTCCATCAGCTGATATTTCTGAATATTCACGAGATGGCGACGCTGTCCCTGCGTCACGGCAGCATCGTCAAATCTGAGCTGTTGTTGAACGTCGCCTTGTTCAAAGCTCGGCACAGCGCCGCACTAACACGACAGACATGACTATAGCCCATGCAGCAGGGCTGGCGTTAGTGTACTCCGGGCCCCCACCCCCAAATTTTTTTCATGTGCCCCCTATATTATAAGTCTCACGTTTTCTTCGCAATTCAAATCTATGGTAATGACCAGGTGGGGGAGGGGCGAGAGGCGGTGGGGAGGTTCCTAGGGGGCAGGGGTTGGCAGAGGGGGTGGGGGTAGTAGCGACAGACATCTTCGAAAAATGACCATGTAATCTCCAATCCATTAATCTTTTACGACACACCTAGCGAGCTCTGGGTTGCAAACCAATTCTTTGTTCCCCAAGCGTGAGTGGATACAAGCATCTCCGTAGTGACTCATTTTATACGCTCAGCGATAGCAAAAAAAAAAATGAACATACGCATGCACAAATTATTAATTAGTTAGCAGGCCCGTGCATCCACTGTGAAATAGCAAGTCGCAATAGAATAACACAGAAAGATGCGCGCTATACTGCAGGCAGGATCCATATCATCCGTCAACGTTCTGTCAGCGCGCGTTAGCCAACACTGAGGGACATGTATAGAGATAGACGAGACCGATAGCAGACCGGGAATACATTGTGAAGTAAATTGAACGCGAAATTCTTTTACACATCGGCCTAAATTCTTCCATGCGAAATTCTCTCTGTATTGTACGCTCGACCACAATATATTTCAGTACAGTGGTCAACACAGGCTATGCGCGTTAAGTAGTCCGACTGGATTACGATAGCCCTTGTCATAAATCACGCAATAACGCGAAGCAGATGCTGAGAAAACATTATCTGGCATGCTCCGAGGCAACACAGATGATACACACGTTGATCAATTAGCTAGCGTGGAGAACTGGATTTTAAGTTAGCTGTACACAGATTTCTAAACCTGCTTCGGTTGTGTATGGCCAACCCGCTAACGATAGGCATCAACTGACTGGCTACAAGGCATATTACAAACTTGACAAGGACATTAGGCAAACTTTTAAAATATTCTAATAGTAAGTTGAGTACTAGGATTAACTCCACAGTATATTTAGACATTCTTGTAGCATTACCTCTAAGCCAATAAACAAAGTTGATTACGCACAAAACAACGACAGCTAACTACAATATCCAGCGATATTCCAATGCATTATGCCTCAATAAAAAATCAAAGATAAATGTGGATCGTTAACAAAATTTAAAACAATCACGAATCATTAGTATCAAAAAATTCACGTTCAAGTAACTTTTCAGTGGCCCAAGGAAAAAACAATTAAAAACTGGTTTAACAAAACACCTACTTCAAATCATTTTTCATTACCAATCAACAATCAATGACACACACCAAAGTGAATCATGTGGCATGAATCATGAATCATATTAGAATCACGTCGCCTACCCCAGAGTGCGCTGGACTGCCGGTGACCTTGGTCCAGGACGCGTGCCACGTCTCCTGATGCTTGAACGCACCGCTGAACGTATCCTCAAATGACGTCAAGTTGTACACACACACCGCTGAACCGTAGATACTCGTCCTGCACAAACAATATAACATTAGCATATTAATATGAGCCTAAATAAAAAACTGAAATAGTTAATGAGTTCATAGTCCGTTTTGGTGTCCCGACAGACGAGATGTCGGATTTAGCACCCTATCAGGTCTTGACTAAATTCATAATATTAAGAATACAAGCCTTAATAATAATACAGCTGAACCGATAAATAAAAAATAATAGATTCTGCGGGGTTGCATTTCATTTCGCACACCTTTATAGTTACTGAAATCGTTTATTAGAACCACCTTGCTATTGAATTTGCTATTAAATTCAGTCTAACATTCAGTCCAGCCTGTGCGAGCACAAAAAAGTGGACGTAAACCATAATTAATGAAAACGATGATGATGTTTGAGAGAAATTCATAATGTGAAGCGTACGGTGACGTGGTGAAGGCAGCAAAGAACGTTTGCTGTTGGGGTGCGTACTCGACGGCCTGTAGATAGTCAAAGTAGAATGGGTAGGCGCCGGGCAGGGAACAGTTGAGTCGAGCCTTGACAAAGGTCGTCCAGTTGTCTTCCAGTACCACCTTACCACCCGAGTCATTCTGCGAGCGGAGAGAATCGATGGAGAATGAATAAAGATGTTGCTTATCATCTATGCCACACATATTTTAGGCAGTTTACAGAGCACGGCACACGTGCAGCACAAAGACTATCTATAACCTGATTCTGAGCAAGAGGCCGCCACAGAATCGCTTCCTCTTCTTTAACCATCTTTCACGACTCACCCGGGGAGCTCTGGGCTGCAAGCCAATTCTTTGTTCCCCCACTTGCTCGGGTAACTAATTCTCGTACATTGTATAAACAACCTAAAATCGCTGAAATTATCGTACAATTATCTATAATTGTCGTACATCCATCCAGGTTCTCCCACTCATTTAAATCACAGAAATAATTACATTTTAAAAAGGCTTTAAATGTAAATTAAAGCGTTGGAACGTAGATGCTGTGAAGAACAAAACTGTAATCAGGATTTGACAGAGTCTTTAAATACTTGTAAAATATCGCAATTGTCCACGCCTGCACGCTCAAATAATTATCCTCTTCCCTAAATGTTGAGATTATTAATAAATATTATATCTATATTGCAGTATTTTACCTTGCAAATTCGAGCCACTCTGGAATAGACGGCCTGCAAAAAACGGTCACACTGAATCAATATGAAAGTCGCAGTTACTTATTAAACGAATAAAACGAATTAAACGGTGTCAAATTAATTAACTTACATTGCTTAATGCAAAATGTATTTTTTTAATGAATCGCAAGTCTGTAATATATTGTAATGTAATTTATCAATGCATTCTACGCAGCGCATAATCGCAAAGATAAAATCAGTCCAAAAAATTATTTCAATAACAAAGGGTCAAAATCTAGGGTTTCAAATATTTTATTATCAAAGTTAAAAAGTATGAATTTATTATTTATTTATGTTGTCGGGTCACTTTCACATATCAAGATATCAGATTAAATCTGTAAAACTAAGTTAATGCGCTATTTTTAGCAATGGATAACATTTGACAAAGTTTCTTGAAATTATGGAATTAAAATTAAAATGCTTCTCGAAGTTAAGAAGTTCAATCACTCAAATCTTGCCTTGCCACAGTTGATATACTCCACGGCGGTCTCACGAAAAAAAACGTAGATGTACTCTCCGACTTCGTGAGCGGAAACAAAGTCGGGTTCTGCGAAAGATACATTTAATCTCTGCATAATTGTGACTTCGCCAGCAAGGAGAAGTTCAAGTAAAATAACATAAAATTCAAAATAACAAATGGTCTCAGCTTCCAGCCAAAAACTGAACATCCACAATGAACAACAGTGTTAGTTACTCGTCAGGACTCAAACTTTTCATGCTGCTATTGAATATTCAACACTTTTGTCATATTTTAACACACACATGGCAGAACGTTAAGAAAGAACAAAGCTCAGTAATATTTATTTTCTTTGACTAATTCGTAACTCAAACCGACGAAAAACATCGAGCAACGTAAAAAACTTAATGTCAGAGATTTACTCACGCCGCACATGGAGTAATGTGCGAATTAGTGCGTTATAAAATCGACGTCGAGCAACCAGCCACGCAAAGACAGGAAACTACTGCAAACCAGGGAAAAACGAATTGATCTACAGCTCAGAGCTCCCTGGGCGAGTCGCAAAATGCGACCAAAGAAGAAGGAGCGGTTCTGTGGGTCCCTCTTGGGTCCCTCTTGCACAGAACCGGACTGTAGTAGTCTTTGCTATCACACACGGTCCTTAAACTCCCTCTAAAAAAAGTTGCAAAAGACATCCAACCTACCATTCAGCCAGCGCGAGTTGTGCTGTACTGTGCGCAGCGGCTTGGAGGGTCCCATCGCGCGATAGATGGCGGCATCGCGCTCATTGAAGTCAGTGTAGACTGCGCTGTAGAAGTCACCCTGTGACGTCAGCGTGTAGGTGGCGTTCTGACGTGGGCTGTGCGGACATTTAGCCACACCCACCACCCAGCTGGAGACTTCACCCAGGGAACTGAGCTGCGGCCAGCAAATAACATTATTTTGTAGTAGCTCTTAAATTGCAGCTTAATTTCATTGATTCTAGTTTAAAAGTAAGCAGCATTGAGCAAAATTATAATACAGACAATATGGAGGACTAAAAAGATGTTTTAAAGGCATGCACGATACACCTGAAGATTGTTTTATATGTATTAGACCATTCTGCAAATCAGTGTTTTGTTTTGACTTATAATCAATTGTTTAGTTCAGTGACAAGCGATAATATCACTGCAAAAGCAATATCAACAAATGAGCTTTAATTAAAGATTTTTTGGAATAGTACTGGATTGAGCAGTATTGCGAAAAGAGCTGATTGTATTGTTTTTGTGAACACAATGAAAGGCCGTGGGATCATAAAGAAAGGAAAAGATAAAGAGAAGGAAATAAGAGAAGAAGGCTGAAAGAATTATAAGTTTTTCTTGACGTAAAAGTTAGAACATTATAAGAGCAGCCATATGACCACGACCTCTTTAGCACCTTAACCGAGCCTCGCTCGTCTACTAATATGATCGATAGGGGGCGACGCCTCGACACGGAACGACGCATAGTTCTGCTCGGAGCGTCCGCCCACAGAGTTTGATGAATCGATGAACAATCAGGGCGGGAGCGAGACCAATCTGCATTCTGCGTGATGCATAGCTTTCAGAGATGTCATCCGATACACGCGTGTCGGTACAGCGGCGGAAATGGGACCAGAATTGCACAAAAAGTGCAAAAGACTGCTCAAAAAGCGCAATGCGAATTGTTGACAATTGTGGCACGGTCTTCGAACACTGCATAGTGCATTGGACCCCCTGCAAGTCAAGGAATAAAGAATTGGCTTGCAGGCGCAGAGCTTCACCCCTCTTTTGTCACCTTTTACAACTTGCCCCGGGGAGCTCTCCCCGGGGAGCTCTGGGCTGCAAGTCAATTCTTTGTTCTAAGGTTTGCCTAAGGTAGACACTACTCAAAACTTTCAATAAAATTATAAATTTAAACAATACATGCATAAGATCTGGCTCAGCGTTTAGAAAGGTAGTCTACCTTTCTCCAGGAACACTGAGGAGTGAATGCATTTGTCCCGCACGCAAACAACTCGTCATCTCTGCGAGCCAGCACTCGCACGAAGTTATGGCAGGCGTCCTATAGCAAAACAAAATTTAAAATTAACACTCCCTCATGTTTTATCTGAGAAGAATGAATCTATTACAAAATTTTATACTGAATGTTAAAGAAAAGATACATAAGCTTAATCTTTAAAAGCTTGCTTGGCTACGATTGGCCTTAAGTGCAAATTAATTAAATTAATTAACATTGAAATCGTACACCTGTTTTACACAGAGTTGTCCATGGGTCCAGTTTTCATGACCCAGCCGACCCGACCCGCCATGAATTTGACCCGCTCCACTCTGACCCACGTCAGTATGCTGAAATGTTGACCCAACCCGACCCGACCCACCAGTAGATTGAGCTGATCCAACTTCTGACCCATATTTATCGACAGAATTGTTTTTGCTCAGTTTTGATGGAAAACTTTACAAAATGTTTGTTATTCACTAAAATGAATAGGATCCTCAAAATATGAAAAATAAATATGATCCTCAACCAAATATGATCCTCAACTAAACATGATCCTCAACTGCATATGATCCTCAATTACATATGATCCTCAACTAAATCAGATCCTCAACTACATATTATGGTCAACTAAATATGATCCTCACCTACTTATAATCCT
>JAQIWG010000443.1:0-34081 GCA_034695025.1 Chamaedrilus cognettii
TTTAGTGTATTTTAATGTATTTTACTGTATTTAACTGTATTTTAATGTATTTTACTGTATTTAACTGTATTTTAATGCATTTTACTGTATATTTCACTTGTAGTTAATGTTTCGCTTGCTAACATAGTACGATACATTAAATTACTGTTAGATGAGATACCTTAATTTAAATGAATTATATAGGCTTATTGGCACTTCTTTAAATGGTCGTTTGACACTAATATAGTTGGCCACATAAAAAGATATTTGTGAAGATCGACCATAGACATTTATTTGATAGAAACTGTAATTAGTTATTTCTGCGCCGAACCATTGCCCATGGATACATCATGTTGACACGCATCATCATCATCGTCATTTCAGTTTTTCTCGCCCGTTTTGCGATGGTAGCACTGGTTGGACGTCTGCGATCACGGACACACGTCGTCACGTGCCCTGAACCTACGAAGATACATTGAGAGACCGATGGGCCTTCAGGGGGAGGGAGTGATTAAGCTGACACTTAATGCGGGGGCCCCATCACACCCAAATCTAGGCCCAACTAACGCCAAGCCTCGGAGACTAGGCATCAGACAAATTCTGGGAACACCTCCCCAGCCCCGGCTGGTTATCCCGCCCTCCCTATCATGTTGACAATGCATGTGTAGGATAATTTGTAAGGCGTTCTGTACCGGTCTTTTTTAGCTATCGTGCTGTATATATTCTTTAATAAGTTTTTTCTCACGAAAAAATTGAATAGGATTATTGTATTGAACAATAACAATGAGTACCTTATTGTAGAATTTTAGTGGTATTTTACTTATTTAGTTTCAACTGTTTATTTCTAGACAATTTGTTGTACTCCTGGGGCCTGGCGACCGACGGTCGTCTGGGCACGCCTCCCATTTCCCTGGCCACGCCCCCCGCTTGCATGGGACCACCCTCTGGCAAGGAAACCTCTGCCATTGGCTGCGTCTCGCTGCCTCGACCCATATTCGGCTCTCTTCAGGTCGTTACAGGATTGGCCAGCTTTCATTGGAACACGATCATTGTTGCAGGTTTGTGATGTTTGACAATTTTGTCAGCTAGCATTGAGACGGTTTCTTTTAAAATACGTCGCTACCGTATTTTTAGTCTTTTTCTTCTTGTTATTATCCTACGTTTACAATTCTCTTGTACACCGTGATTAAATCCAACGCGCAAAGTAAACTTTCAGCTGCAGCTTTCCAAAATGATAACTATTTCAAACAGATCTTAGCTTTCATAAATTTCTTTATATAGTTTTATCTAGTGGGTTTGGGTTTTTAGTGATTTGGTTTTGTTATTCCAAATAATTCGTTTTTTTGTATAGTTGGTTTTTATATCTACTTTCTAACGTACTAGAACCAGTTTATCAACATATAATGTGTTGTTCTGTAGAAGATTTGTACTGGGATGATTCTGCTTATTGTTGCTGCTGCAGATAAGGTTTTGGCACAAAAAACTATTCGATCGTCTAGTCATTTGAAGGCAGCAAGCTCTGGTAGGCTCCTATACTCCTATGTCAGTTATGAACTTTTATTGTTTTTTATGTTTGCAAGTTGACTTCAAAATGTCCATATATTTTCAATATATTCACCTGTGAATTGCGTCTAATCATTTGTCATGTGAATCAGTATCTGGAGTAGGCCTGTTTGCATAAATTCTAACCAGTTTTTTGATGAATTTAAGCAAAGCTGAATTTTAAAAATAGATTTTGACATTTTTGGTGTAGCAATTTTATCATTGTTTCAAGTTTTATAAAGACAAGACTGATTCAGACTGCTCCTTGCACATACTGAATTTGCACAACACCAGAATTGAGTAATATTTAGTTTGCATCTTCATATTGATATCATGATGCTGTTTAGAACAGCTTCATTCTGATTGGTCCACGTATGAGGAGGGGACGGTCGATAGCAGTCGTCTGTCGACATCGAGCATTTCATCCATTGGTGCGCCAAACAATGATGGCGGCTCTCTTGCGGGCAGCTTCGTTCCTGATTGGCTGAAAGCTGTCAGTTCTTAGTCATTGTAGTCGGTTTATAACTCGTTAGTCTACCTGTGGTTCCCATTTCTGTTTTTTAACTAGTAAAGGCAATGCAGCATTTTGTACACTGACTGTTTTTGCTTTTCATGAAGATTTCAATATTTGGCTTGGAGGTTCTTTACTCTTAAACTTTACTTTTTATTCGTTGCTCTTGACCGCACAATTATCAATAATAAACTACAATTGTTTGAACTGCATTTCGCCGTGATTTGTGTATTTCATTAAGTGTTAGTCGTAATAATATCCTTTCGAGATTTTAGTTTACGGGATTTAAGATTCTCATTTTATACTTAGGCCCAGTTGTTTAATAGAGAGTTATTTGAACCATAGTTGAACGATCCAGGATTATTTCAATAACTCCCCAATATTGGCGTGTTATTTAAACAATCCTGGATCTAACTTGCATGGTCAGGTTGGATCGTGACGTCATTTTTGTTCTATGATTATTTAAAACCAAATAACTATCTATTGAACTTAAATCTAGAGCAATCAATTGGGCCTAAGTATTTTAGAAAATTATTGTGCACCACGACTGTAGTGGTGTACAGTAATGTATATTTTTCTAATCTATGAGATATTGTATTTATTGCAGGAATTGGAGCAGGCAGAATTTATTTCGATTGGTAACAAAGCGGAGGCATCCCCAATGGCTGCTGTTCAACCGCTGAAAGAGAATGAAGCATTGGACCAACCTACTAACGACTCCTTGCAAGCTTTGCAGCACAGAATTCAGGAATTGGAGCTGGAAAATAAACAGGTTTGCCAATGAATGCGCGCATTGGCTTATTTAATAACCCTTGTGAAATCGTTATGTCTTGGAATTTGATTGACGTTGCTACGGATTAGCAAAATAGTCCTAGTGCATTTTATGCGGAAAAATTAAGGATTCGATTCGTGACAATTAAATAATGCATCATAATGGATTTTGTGCAAGTTCTCGAATGTATGTTCTACCATTCTCTTTCATAGTCAGTTACAATCGTGCGTAATCTGTATATTTTTCTATTGGTTTGTGAGTGACTCTTATATTGTTGATTCAGGGCTCGCTTTTATCTCAATTTTTTTTATGGATTGATCAACGATAAGCATAGCAAATTCAATCAATATAATAAATAGTAGACAGTCAAATCTTGAATGTATAGCGTGTTGTTTGCAATTATATATTACTAGTAGCCGGACAGTCAAATCATATGTTGTGTTGTTGATGTGTGGAGCAGCTGCAGCAGCAGCTTGCTGCGCAGCAAGTGCTTATTGACGATCAGATACGAATCATCGACGAGTTCAGCAACCGGCCAACATACAAAGATGCCGGATGAATCTTTGAGACCCATGAATTCCGAATATTGTAGCATTGTAGCGAGTGTCGCAAGCCAAAAGTTGATATAGTCAAGTCAATGGTTTAATCTTAGACATTGCTGATTGTACGACATTAGTCATATCGTGATGTGTGTATGTGTTCCTAACTGCTGCGTGGTGCTGAGGAATTGTACAGCAATTATTAATAGGATTTTGCGTGGAGGAGTAGGCAATCGTTTTATGTTTCAAACGGAGAAGTGAAGCTGTGAAATATTTTGAAGGTTGTCAGCCTTCTGCTGTAGCATGCTGCCCTTCGTCTAAAAACAGATCACTATTGTTATGATCTTGATTGTGATTTTGATTTTGTTTTAAATTGTTCATGATTATGTTGTATTATTGTTACGAGCATAATGAACATGGTATCGATGAAATCAAACATATTTTATGTGTAGCAATTATGTGATTAGTGTCAATTAAATTCGACGGTACCGTACAATATGTATGAATGATATCTGTATAAAATGACTAATTAGTAGCCTACAGTCTATAAATGCAACAAAAAATTTGTTTCTGTTTAAATATTTTGCCTTGCTTTTTCAGTTATCTGCTAATGTTCAGGTATCTCTTTGGAGCTAAATTTATTACAAATATTTGTTTAATTTAAAAAACTTTTTAATCTCTTTAATTTTTGTAAAGTTGCCTCTTTTATAGAATACAGTGAGAGGAATCTGAATCTGAAGTTGTATTTACGAAATTCCTTATCACTTCTTTTTAAATGAATTTTGATTGTAACATCTAAGAAATTGAATTGCACAAAAACGGCCTCAATTTTAATTTTTGTATGGCAGATTCGAATTCCCCTTATCTATATATGAACATCGATACCATATATCGGTACCTTATATCGTCGAATGAAAAATGCTTCTTCACATTAGTCTATTTCATATAGCTATAGTAGGTTTTTTTTCTATGGAGTAGCCTAAGCTTTAGTCTGAGGTACCAAAATTAGGAAAATATTATTAGCTGTCGAACAGTTGGCTACTCAATTCTGGTATAGTACAATCACAATATACTGTTGTTGAAAATAAAACCTGTGGACAAATCTGTGGACGACATTTGACCAGTTAACAAGCAAATCTAGTTATTACTTGCTACTAAAATATCCCTCAAAAATCGTTCTTCGTTATTACTTGCTACTAAAATATTCCCCCAAAATCGTTCTTAGTATTACTTGCTACCAAAATATCCACCAAAAATCGTTCATTAGTTGTGAACTTATCATATAGTTTGTCAGTAGACAGTAGTTAATTATTTTGGGCCGAGGTCGGTTTGTCATTGTACGATAATTCAATGTTAACGCGTCCTTCCACGTGTTTACAAAGAGCCCAACGCCCCCGCGCGACTAGGAAATTGCCTAATCGTGGGAACACATTCGTTCAATTGCACCGAAGCATCGTCAGTTATTAAGAGGTAGGTCAAATTTGTGTGTTTTACCTGCGAACATTGAGAAGTGTTTGGGACTGCATGCTGTGATGTCATTGTGTGAGTAGGCCTACTAAATATAGGGGCTGACCGTTCGACAGTGTGCCTAATTATCGCCTAATTCTTCATTGTTTGACTTATTGTTGGTGACCTTGCTGGATCTCATTGTTTGCCTTCAAAATGAAGGCAAATAACCAAAAATTTAGGGTAAATTAGATTGAAGTTCGCAACTGTGTTGTTACTGTTGTAGTGCTCTATGAATAGAAAAAATTGCTATTGCATTCCCCAATGGCCCAATTACACAGGCTAAGAGCGCACTGTCAGGTTGCAACAAGGCAATGCAGATCACATCTACTTCCTTCAAAAGAACTTACTGACACATGCCATAATTAAATCCTTAACTGATCTTAAGCTTGATTGCCGGAGATCGCTACTTGCTGGAATATTCTGTACGTCACAAAATGCCAAACTTTCATGGTGTTTTATTTATATTCCGATATATTTTCACCGGCTTGTGATTTTTGTAGGACCTCAAGCGGGGGTTGAACACTTAGAGGGAGCAGGCGTCATGTCTGCGACGCTGAGAGTAGCGATCATCATCGCCGTCCCCACGACCGTCGTCTCTCTCTGTGGCATCTACTGGCTGCGCCGACGCAGAAAGGACAATTCGGTCATTTTCTCCTCTTCGCGCCGATCCTCAATCGATTCGGCGCCATCAAAATTGACGAATGTCATCGAGCGTGATTCCCCTACGGGTGTTTCACGGGCTGATTCCCCTACAGGGATTTCGAGGGGAAAAGATGTGTGTGGCGCGACATCATGTGCGGTGGGTAATCTTGGCAGAAAATCGTCCGAAGGAGAAGGGTCGTCGGATTCGGCTTCTGCCGGGGACAGTCAGTTGATGGAAGAGTTGGCGCGATGTTCAACAAGCACGCGGGTAGGGGGCGATACGGGGGAAACAGGTCGGGGAAGGCGGTCGGGAGAAGATAGAGCGCCATTGCACTTGAATTTTGATAATTTTAGTGATCATTTACCAAAAGACAAATTGTCGCTTTCGAATGAAATAATGGAATGCAATGGTGAGATGTCCGATAATCAAAGTTTAGCAGAGCTTAGCTGTGAGTTGTTTGAAATACAGGGTCTATGTGCACAGAGCACTGAAATTCATCGGAATACGGCATCTTCTGCATCAATGAATGATCCCTTTAGTGCTTCTAGTTGGGACAACCAAGCAGCAGAATTAATAGCAGAGCAAGGTGATGAATCACACACAAACGCAGCTGAACTGCATTGCGATACTATCGACGAGTCTTTGCTGATTTGCAGCATGTCTGCGCTAGATGCTAGCAAGCGCCAGCTCGATGCCAGTGTGTCTCCGCTACATGGTCGTACATCAGCGCTGGATTACAGCGCATCTCTGCTAGAACCTAGCATGTGTCTGCTTGACAGCAGCGTGTCATTGCTAGGCTCCAGCGTCGGCGATGAACTTTCGAATGAGGTTTTCATTGAGAAAACATTGAGCGCTGTTTCTCTATGCAGTGCTTTACCCACCGACGCAGAGGACGTCGAGTCCGTGGGTCTACACTTGCTTGACGAGCCCCTCTGCTCGCAGGATTTGTCCCGATCAGTTTTTACGAGCATCGACGGCAATCGCGAGAGCGGCTGTTTTGCGGATGACACTGATGCAGCGCATGCGGGCGAGAATCGAGCGAAAATGTGTGCAAAGAGCGAGCAGAATGGGATTGATCCATCATGTTTGAAGGTCAATCCTGTTTTGATGAGTGACAAGCCGCAGTCAGAGGCTAGTTCAATTCGTTTGAATTCATCTGACATTGAAGTTGACCGAAAATTGGGCGTAGAACCGGTTGGGTTGGATGCCGAGTTAGAACGCTGCGCCCGAACATCTTCTCCACTTGGAGAAAAGTCGACAAGGCGTTGTCTGTGGTCAGATAGCTGTTTGACGCCCGTCAGAGGCAAGGATGAAGTCGGAGAGGGGAGGGGGGAGCGAAACGGGAGGGTCAGCGGGGAGAACAGCGGGGAGGGGACTGGGGAGGGGAGCGGGGATTCTCTGTCTTTGGTAAGCAATGCCCATTATTCAGCTGAGGCAGCCATATAGTGATACCAGCGCAACTAGTGCGCTGACGGATTTGTTGATACAGCTTGTGCTCTGCAAGTTGTGACAGTTAATTTTGACTGCTGAGTGATGATCTGTAGGATTTTAATGTAGCATGCAAATATTATTCCTTCTCACTTATGACTTGTTATCTCCAGAGTACTGGAACTTTATGGTTTTAATGCATTGTGTGCGTATATTCTAAGAGTTTGATGTCTTTTTTTTTCTAACTCTTGTTAAATTTATTGTGAATGCTTGATCAGATTAACGGAAGTCTTCACAATATATAAATTTATTCCTACAATATTGTGTCAAATATTAATCATACATTCTCAGAAGGCCTAGCACTCCAGTAGCGCCATAATTAGCGTGATGACAAATTTACTCACAAAAGCTTTTAAAATGCACAAAGTCAGTTAACTTATCAGGTGACCATCAGCCAGGCCTAGTTTAAGATGGTGAATTTACAGTGACGATCCGGTACTTGTAATCTTATCTTTCTTCGTGCAATCTTAGCATTTTCATACCCTTGTACCATCTTTTGTTATTCTTTTCCCAGCTGTCGGTGGACAGTGGTCGGGGGGGCAGCAACGGGCCCCCCACGCCCCCCGACAAGCGCGTCGACGACGCGACAGTCGTCGTCTACGAGTTTGACTTCCCCACCGACCTGTGCGGCATGCTGATTGGTCGTTTTGGGCGCAACATTAACGCGATTAGCAGGGAGAGCGGCGCGCTGATCAGCGTGAGACAGAAACAGTTCAGCAACGGGCTGCAGAGCGTCAGACTGCAAGGTCAGGCCGGCTGGGTTGGGAGTTGAGCATCTACACCGTGTTTCTAAATTAAATGACCCAAATAATTTCTTTAATAAAGTTTCACCATGCGCAATAAGTGATGTTAATATAATTTGAAGCCACATTAACTTGAACTACTCCTTCATGCCCCGGTCAATTTTTGTTACATTTTGCATTACGTTTTAAAGCTTTGACTACTCGTGTCTTTTTTTTTACCGCTGGATTACATTTGACCAAAATTGGTGAATGATGCAGTTAAGAGTTTAATTGACAACGCATCATACTTTCCGTAGTTATTGAAATAATCAGTTGGGTCGTTTAATTTTGAGACACGGTGTTGTTCAGTAGGAGCTGGTGTGGTTACAATGGCTACAGGGTGAGACCTGGTGCTATTGCTTGGTTCCTATTCAGTGCAGTTCATGCGAATGTTAAATTATTCAGAGAACCGCGAACAAGAATCAAGGCACTAGGTTATTCAGGCTTTTCTGTAGTGCATGATCGAATGTGATCATTAGAGGCGAAATGTGATTAAGGAAAAAGAATCAGACCATGTAGGTTTAATCTTTTGTGTTTGGTGCAGTTTGTCCTATCTGCAATTTCTTTAATCTGCAGTTTCTCTCTCTGCAGTTGCTCCTATCTGCAATATAGGCCTATTCTACTATGGTTTGTCCTATCTGCAGTTTGTCCTATCTACAGTTTGTCATATTTACAGTTTCTCGTATCTGCAGAACTTTTCTCTGTCTACAGTCTCTCCTATCTGCAGTTGCTCCTATCTGCAGTTTACCCTATCTGATGGCAGGGAGTCAGAAGCAAGTCAACGACGCGCTGATCACCATCAAGAGCAGATTTCCACTCAACAAGTTTCCCGGTCTCAGCTTTGAGTCATCGTCGCCCGGCGTCGACCCGATGACTGCTGCCATCCAACTCACGCAGGTCTGTTAGCTTGTTGCAGAGAACTGTAACATGATGCTTTGCTGGATCGTTAGGTGTGGAATAAATACAAATTTGATGTTTTATTTGTACACGTTTTCGCTTATGCCATTGCCAAGCTCAACGATTAACTTACTATACTGATGGCCGGATGTCTAAAGAAAACCTTGACAAATAAAGCTTTTCTTTCAATATTATATTTTAATAAAAATTATATGACAACAAATTAAACTATATCACTTGCCCCACAGGCACTTGAAGAACTTAAATTTGACTGCTCGTTGCCAGTAGTAGCACACTGACAGCCTAGTAAAAATGAATATCAGGTCATGTGGTATAGGAATTTACATTGGGTTGCACAGAATAACCCAATTATTCTCTCACCCCTGTCGCAGCTTGCGCTGCCCGAGTGCGGAGTTATCGACGTGGTCGTGTCGAGCGTCGTGTCGCTGGAGCGAGTGTTTGTGCAACAGCCCGCGCACCCCTCCTTTGCGCTGCTTGGCTACCTCAACGAGTGCATGTGGGGCTGCTACAGCGCGCCTTCGCATGGCCAGGCCGCCGCGCTCATGGCGCTACCACCGCCTGTCGCGGGTACGATTTAGGCGACTTCTTATAGTTTATGGATTTGTTTATGATTTCTCTAGGATTTAGAAGGTGCACATTCCTAGCGAAACCTTTGAAGGCAGCAGCAAGTTGAAAGCAGCATTGAGTGTAAGGCAGGATGAAGTTGAAGGCAGCATCAATTATTTATTTTTTCTTGTGATTATTAAATGACGTGTGAGAAATTCGAAAACATGTATGAAGCGCATAGCTGTATGTGATGATTCAATTTAATTGTATTCTTGTAGGCCCTTCTTATCATAGGTCACAAATTTGTATGTATTCTATTTCACTATACACCACTATGATTATTAGGTTAATGGGTATATATTCTAGTTTGTTCATTTGTTTGCGGCGCGTGTGATCGTAGCAAACACGCTGTGCGTCGCGCCGATGTTCAGCGGCTGGTTCCGGGCGCAGGTTGTTGAGCCCCCCAACCCCCCCGACTCTAACCAGGCCCTCGTGCGATTCATCGACTATGGCGGCTACAGCTCATTGGACACGGGGCTCCTGCGTCAGATCAGGTGCGCGCCCCCTTGTCTGATTCAACTGAGCTTGAGATATTGATCTTGGATTAAAACTTGGTTCACTTGATCTTCGATTTGATTGGATAACTGTGGACCGATAAAAATCCTTTTAATAGTCAAAATTGGTTGATCGAATTGGTTCGTACCTGTAGGGTCGATGGTTCTTTTATGGTCATGGTTATTCTATGTAAGATAAGGATAAATTCAATTTTTTTGGCATGCGACCCTTGACAAATGCTTAATTACAATTTTTGTTTCTTTGTTTAGACAAAATTTTGTTTGTTTCATTCATGAACTGAGTGATGTCGCCAGGTGATGATAGCATGTGTTGGTCGACTGTGTGTAGAACTGACTTCACTGCGCTGCCGTTCCAAGCAGTCGAGTGTTTTCTCAATGGAGTCGTGCCACTCAGCGAGGGTACGAACAAGTTTCATATTGGATTACTAACGATTGACTACGTTTTCCCAGAGGATAAAGCATTCACCTTTCTGAGAGTGCCTTACTTTATGCTACAGGTGCCAAGTAATTTAAATGTTGCGTTAGAATTGGAATGTTTTTCATTGACTGCGTTGTGTGTGTGTTTTTGAATCTGTGTGTTTTTGAAATTTGATATGTTTTTTTGTTTTCCAATGATTGAACGAGATTGATCACAACAATTGCGCTTGCTGGCGAATTGGTGCGTCACCCAGTAGCTTGCGTGATGAACGACCCGTTTATCTGCGTGATGATTGGTAGGGATTTGTTTTGCCGCAGACGACCCGAGCTGGTTTGCGCTCGAGTCCAAGGCGTACCTAGAGAGCGTGGTTCAGTCAGGGGTACAGCTGATTGCAGAGGTTGCCGGGTACGCCAGCGACGGGACACCCTTTATCAACCTGTTTCAAGTCATCGGCGACGAGGTAGCTTCACATAACTGCCTTTTTTGTCATCTATTCTGTTGATGGCCATGTTTTCACACGGATTTGACATTTGCAGCTTGGTGAGGGCTGCTGATGCTGGATTTTTTATACTTAGGTTTCTGAGACTTGAGTCCGAAGGCCTTAATCGGTACACCACGTACACCACTGCGCCTCGATGTGGCGTAGTGAAAGAAGATTTGAATAAATTGAATAGAATGCGTTTTGTTTGATTTACAAGTTTCACTCAATCATTATATTGTTTGACTCCCTTCAGGGAAGGAAGGGAGTCCCATCATTAATGCTTGTTCTCTAGTATATGCTGTTTTCGGGCTTTTATTTCCGAGGGATTAATGATTTTTTGACTACGTGCAGATTTGTTTTCTTATTCTCTTTTCTCTCTTGATATAATGTGACTTTTTCTCATCATGTCTCTTGTTTGTTGCAGGTGTACAGCATCAACGAGGAGTTGATAGCCAGGCGAGGGGGTGCGGGTCAGACCATCGACCCGACCGTTCACTGTCTCCTACAGACGGACCCCGCGCTCCAAGAGACCCAATCCTTATCCGCCGTGTGACCCCTCCCCTTCCCTGCTTCGCGAGCCTCATCGCCTAGTCCTGTGATTCTGATAGCTTGGTGTAGCCGTGAGCATGTATATCGCTCTCGTTTAGAAACGATTGTCGATTTTAGTTTTTCATTCGAGCCAGTAGACAGGAGATTTATCAATATGTAACCGGTTTTTGGGCAAAATCGATCTCTTGTTGGTCACGCTGGACCCAGTCTGTCGTTAGACATTGTCGGTCTGTCCTTAAATGGAACGTTTTACGCCGCTTTCGTTAATGATATTGCAAGCTCGGGTGAAACTTTTTTTTTCGCTCTTTGTCAGTCTGATTTTGTTGCGTTTTTGTCTTGTTATTGGTTAATGTAATTTTCAGTTACGGTAGTTAGCTGCAAATCAAAAGGATTGATGTTTTTGTTGACGGTTCTGTATTTTTTCATTTGTGTGATTTGTGAAGAGGACTACAAAATGCTCGGTAAAAATAATTCGGCGTTGACTTCGGTATGTTTTTCCTACGTATTAGTACACGTATATCATCATATAATTTATGGTTCAGTTTTTGGTATGCTACATAAAATTGCGGCGTTTTGGTTTTTCAAGTTCGCATTAAATGTGTTCATGATGGCTTTAATAGGCTAATCAAGTGCTGCCAAACTGGGTTTAAAATGTGACCGCTTTAAATTTGTGCTTTAGTGCTTCAGTCATTTATACACTGGTTTACTGCAATCAAAGGTTTAATTCATTCATGTACTGATCTCTTTGGTCTGAGCTGCTTTTTACTTTCAGTAAGGTCTCATCAAAGCATGATACGAATGCTTTCGGTTTCTCACAATCAGCCAATCAGATGCGTCTCTATTTATCGGTACCCATTTGTTCTCGACTATTCTCGGTTACTCTTTCCCTTTCCTTGTCCGGATATCTGCAATTTCATAAAATGATGATTGCGCATTACGAAGGGAGGGCCCGATGACGTCGTCGGGCGCCAAAATGGGCTTTAAATCTATAGTTATTATGTCTGTTAGGTTCATTGTTCATGCCCTTAAGCAACCGTGGCATCTGCAATCCGTGTCATGACGCCTTTGGAAGTCGAAATGGACTTTAAATTGGACTATTAGTACAACGTTCATGCCCTGAAGCATTGTGGATTCCTCAATCTCTCATTATCTGCGCCCTGTTCAGTAGACGTCGCTATCTTACTGCCACATCTGGGGAATAGACTTGTAAGTGTTTTGTTGCAAGCGTTGTCTAATTTATTGCCTTTTTGCGCAGTTCATAGACATTGCAATGCACCGTTGACCATAGTTGGTTCCGTCGTTTTCACGCGTGTTAATTTTGAATAGCGTTACTGTTTTCTTAATGCGTTGTGGTGTACGATATTAACTATATATCAACAGCAGGGCTCTTATTAACTGGCGTCTGTGACGCCAGAGAATGTGATGCAGGTGCCAAAAAGTTGTACCTCCATTATCTCTGGAGGACTAAGAGCCAGCACCTGTTGTCTCCTAATGCCAAATTTCAAACGTCTGGTCGTCGCTGTGCTTATGCTATAGTTCGCGCATGATACCATACACCCGTGGATGAGATGCCAGAAAATGAAGATCCTGGCGTCTCGAGGCAATAAAACGCCAAAGCCTTGGCGTCTGGATGCCAGAAAAGAGCTTAATAGAAGCCCTGATCAGCAGTGGTGTGGCTTGCGTGCTGCAGTGTTCTGCTGCTAGTCACTCGGCGTATTAGAATAAAACTTTAGCCGTCAGTTTTTTGTCCATTCAGTTTGCAGTGGTTCTTCTCCCGATGTCTTCACTGTATTTCTATTACTTTTACATGCTATTTAAGACTGTCTACGTTCATGAAATGGTGTTATGAATATGGCTGCTAGCAGTATTTGATTTACGTAAAACGCTTTCTGTTTTCTAACCCGATAAGAGTATGAATAATGAATATGCGTTAGTAAGCAATGTCCTGCCTACAGTGAACAGCAATTTCGTGTTTAGAAAAACTTCATTTTTATGTTTTGCGATCTATACGATTATTATGCAAAAATTGGTCGAATACTACGAAATGCATGCTGTAATTTCATTTTATTTGTATCAAGCGCAGCATTTTTATACCGATTAAATATTCGAGGAATAAGCCTAAATCTGGCTGGCACGTCTTCATGAACTTTATCTTGCTTTATGCCAGTTTTATGTTGCTGAAGTATGAAGGGCAGTTCATTAATGCGTTCAGATTTTTTATAACAAGGTTCTTCATTGTGTAGTTAATGAAGTTGAATAGAAAGCTGAAAACGTTGGCAATGCTGTGCTATTGTCTAATCCAATTGGCAATGCACTTGTTAAGCTTTTAAAGGCGATAATGTCCAGATAATGTCCAATAATATGTTGCGACTTTATTGGAAAGTGCTAAACCTCATCGTCTTTTCTGAAAAACTCGCTGTATCTCTGTGCGATTCTGTCGTGATGGCTTAACTTAAATCAAAAGCTGCAATCAATACTTTTTGCTATTCGATTTGAAAATAAAATGTGTATATTGTCATTTTTATTCTTCATTTTGTCGTCTTTGGTTAGAAGTCATGCGAAGCATATTTCAGGGGGTGCAGGTCAAGGTTAGAGTTCAGGGAACCGTGTCGGAACGCTGATATCAAACCGTGCTGATATCAAAACTCTGGTCAAAAATCCGTTCCCTCGCTATTTTGTTTGTGTTTCCACACCTTTGGCAGACTTCGTTCTCCAACTTAATATTATTTATCTTTTTTGCTTTTATAACCTTTATCCATTCCTTGAAATTTTGCAACAATTTCAAAACTTACCAAATTTATTCCGAAGCTTCCCGGTTTTATTCCTAGAGTACAATCCTGGACAAAGTTAGTAATATTTTTATTATTAAGTCAGAGTTGTTTAGGCCTACTAACGATAATAATAATTCAATGACGCAGTGTTTGGAAAAAGTCTCACCAATTTAGAAAAAATGGCGGAAAATGCGAGTGGAATGAAAAGTAAGTATTACAGCTTACTCTATTTTGTTTCCCTGGGGGGCACCCTTACCAAATATGGAGTCTGCGCAATGATCGGTGATCTAATCATGTCTTAAAGGTGTTCTTTGAGCCTCTAACCATGTCGCTAGATGTCAACAATGATATTGTCATTAATGATTCTTTGATAAAATCTCGGTTTGGGGGTTAGATTATAATCACAATTTATGTGTTAGATTGTTTTTAGATTTGATTCTATAAGTCTAGGGTCATCAACGAGTTGATGACCTACTGTTTGATATGATTAATTAATGATTGTCAGACTTTGTGTGTTCAGTTGACAACAGCGCGTTATAAGACTGATAAATTTATGATTGTTTGGAAATCTATGTTAATTTAATGATACTGGATGAAGTACAGTTTAGAATATTAAAATTATATCTCTAATGTGAAAGTTGGATAAATGCGATAAATGTGTGTGTTTAGAAAGAACAAGTGCAGAGTTGTTGGCCCCGGCGCGAAGAAGTTTGGTGAGTGTAGCTTATAATTTAATGCTATACTTGATTGACATTATGGTGGAGCTTATTAATGTAGCAATGTTGATTACATGCTAAAGACGTTATGATGTTTAATATTAATGATATCAGCGCCATGCGTAATTCATCCGGTAAAGTGAAAAAAATATCAAAAAAGTGAATTAAATGCCAGATCAATGATGACAATTGCGAAACGTTTTTTATAGACCGGGCGCATTCGAAAGCCAAACTCGCGAATATTTGGCGCTGATGACGAAGAATATCCGATCACGCCTAAGCCACGCAAGCATCTCAAGGTCGCCTCTGTGGTGGGTTTGTGCTTTGTTATGAAACAATTTATTATGTAACAGACCAACTTAGAGAAGTGTGCATCGTGTGCAGTTATTTGGGCCAATACAGCTTTCAATTGATTGCTAAAATCTAATTGTACGCTATTGTTAATAATAATTTCTTCTCAATTTTATTAGCTTTAAAACTGGTCTTTGATTAGTCACTTACACATAATATAATTAGAAATGTAGGCTCTCATTTGTAATTTAAGTTGGATGTTGTAACCAGTTAAGGTTTTTGATGGTGTTTTGTTTCAATAGTCTGAATTAGTTTCCTACATCTGTTTAGACAGCGCTTGCTGTATGAGCAATTCCTCGGAGTCCGATGAGTGCAAGCGCTTGCTATCTTGACACGCTGCTGGCTAGTGAAGCTTGCTGACTGTGTGCACACACAGAAGGGCTCAGCTGCTGCTACGGTTTCGCTTAACACGCCGGATAAGCGTGCTGCGCAGCAGACAGGCGTGAGATTACGCAATCTGCTCAAGTTGCCCAAGGCCCACGTCTGGGTCTGCTACGAGTGGTTCTACTCTAACGTCGACAGGGCTCTGTTCGAGGGAGAGAATGACTTCTCCATCTGTCTCAAGGAGTCGCTGCCTCAACTCAAGACGCGACAGCTCACTCGCGTGCAGTGGTGCAAGGTGCGCAGACTCATGGGCAAACCTCGGCGGTATGTACATCATCTACCTTTGCAAAGTAAAGCAGACGAAAACCTGATCTAAATTTTAGCTTAACACTAAACAAACTTCAGTCCAAATCCTTAATTTTGGTATTCCATTTTAGTGCGTGATTTGTAGGATTGCAGAGATTTTGTTTTAAATTTGTGATGATACGTCATTTAGATGCGGTGTATGCTTGATCATCTAGGCCAAGTTGGTTTGACTCATTGGTGAACTTTTTTAAGGCTTTTGCGCTACTTCTCTGCTTGTTGATAGCAGTTTGATTTCTGAGTAATAACCAGTTGCTCTGGCTCACCGTGCAACGTCTGGGATGCACGGGGGTGGTGACGACTGATTCGATCGCGTTCATGCATTTTTGCGCAGTTGTTCGTCGGCGTTCTTTGCCGAGGAGCGCGCGGCGCTTGCACGCAAGCGCCAGAAGATTCGCTCCTTGCAGCAGCGCAAAATAGCCAGCGCCGGCGACTTCAAGGACCTGCCCGCCGAGATACCAATGAGCCTCGTCATTGGAACAAGGGTCACAGGTCAGTGGGTCAGCGAGTCAGTGGATCAGAATCCAGGATAAGTAGATCACAGGTCAGTGGGTCAGGATCGCCGAAAAGTGGGTCAACATTATAAGTCAGTGGGTCAACATTATAAGTCAGTGGGTCAAGGTCACTGGTGAGTGGGCCAAGGTGACAGTTCAGTGGGTCATGATCTTCGTTTGGTTAGTCACAGTCACTTTTTCAGCGGGTCCGGGTCGCCAATAAGATGGCGCTAGAGTGCTTACAGCGAACAAGTTTTGAAATAAATATAACAGTTTTTTATTTTTAAAAGTTTTTGATTTATATTCTTTTTCTTTTAGTATTTTTGCTATTTTGGTATTCTATATCTCGAATGTGCTCAGCGCGCCTGCGCAAGCCGCAGGACGGCCTGTTTGACGGAGTCATCGACGCGCTCAATCCCGTCACCAACACTTACCGCATTACGTTCGACCGACCGGGGCTCGGCACCCACTCCGTGCTCGACATCGACGTTCTGGTGAGGTTCTTCTTTTTTTCTTTTCCTTTGCAATCAGGGGCAGGTCAATCTCGCATAACACCATTCCATGACGTTCATGTTAATTTCTTTTTTATTTGCAGGGAAAGATAGACCACAGTTTCGATGAGATGCGACAAGAAATATTGACTCATTGTGCAGTGCCATTCTGCAAAACTATTTCAGCACAATTATGCAATGAGTTCTTTGTTGGCTGACCACGCTAGATTGTCATTTTATTTAGTCTGCGGGTATTTTTCTCTTACTAGAACTATGTTATCAGGTGTACTTGATTCTGTACACAATGGAGATGCGTTCAATATTCTCTTTATTCATACAATTGCAGAATGAATAGGTTCTAGAAAAAGAAGCTAAATGTGAGACAAAATCTCTGTTATATTACATATATAAAATATATTGTATATACAATTTAGAGTGTTTTGCTTGCCGGTGCTGCAGAGTGTAAGTTCATATGAAACAATGCCGCTGACCTCGTTTCAAGTAAGGAGTCGCCCAATGAGACACAACCTCTTCACCCCCCCTCGCCAGCGCCCCTCATCGCCTAATCTCGTCAGTCAACTATTTGAATAACATTTTTTGTTAAAGCCTGTTTTGTGACCGATGAAGAGATCTTGTACATGACAGCTCATATGTGACTTATTTTGTGAATATTTTGAATTAGGGTGAGAAAAATTGGTGTCGTACTAGCTCGGTGTAGATTTTTAAGAAATGGTTTGCAGCCCAGGGCTTCCGGTGCGAGTTGTAAAAGGTGACTAGGAATGAGGAACAGTTCTGTTTGGAAACGAGGCACTGAACGGGGTTGAAGTACTATTTTATTAGATTGCACACGATATTTAATCTTTCAATCTTTTTGAAAAAAATGCATGAAATAAGCAAACATGTGCTTTAATACTTAAAGGACATTTTTTTTGTGGCAATTTATTTGCCATTCATTTGCTACATTTATTTGTTCTTGTTCAGCGAGTTCTTGTTTTATCAGGAGAACGACCCGTTGCTGGGCGGTTCTCCGGGCCGGGGAGGCGGTCTCATGCAGATAGGGGATACGCTTGGGGGATTTCCCCTCAAGTTTCTCTCGACCGTTGTAAGTTGAACGACTGATCAACTTTGAATGAATTTTTTTTTGGGATGTTTTCTGTTTTATTACGAACGGTGTCTGTGTGGTACTGTATATTATTTGCTTTCCGCAGACTAGGTTGACGTTCAGATTGTTACTTTTATGGCTTAAGAAATTCAGTGCGACAGAGCTGATGATGATGCGCCATTTAAATAGCGCCAACTATCATTTTGTAATACTGACTTATGTTTTAATTGGCTGATACAATGCTTGCTCAGTTTTCAGTGCAGAATTTATATTTTGTTAATTAAGTTTGCTGATTATTTATTTTTTGAATTGTACAGTACAACTAACTGCCCTTCTGTCGTCTACTCTTAATTTTTTGCATGGTTGGACATTTTGCGCCCTGGTGAGTACTGCTGGAGCTGGTTTTTTGCGGCCGGATTCTGCCCTTTCTGGCGCCAACCAAATAGATAATTATCAGTTGTACAGTAGCAGTGTGATAGATTGTGTGTTTGATCACCCGATGCTGCCGTGGCTGTAGACACGACTAACGAAGCTGCTTGGTGTCAAGAAGGATCTGATACGTCAAATAAAGTCGATGAACACGGAAGCAGAAAAATTGGTCAGCATTAGGCTACTATTTTATTTTTGCTGCTATTTAAGGCACCAGATTGATTTGCCGACCAGTGTAAAATGTGATCTAAGAATAGCGTTTGCTGTGTTAATGTTGTGAAGTTTCTTATTGGCTGGGTATTCGTAATACGCCTAATATAGGTTTTTTGCTAATTGCTCGCCAAATATATAGTGGCATGTTTTATCTGGTACTCTAGGAATCGAGGAATTGGACTGTGAAATGGACATAACGGTTGACTCACTAGGACCAGCTATTGTGCTTGTTACACCTTGGTATGGTGGTGTAGAAGTCGTGTGGGAAGGAGCTGGGCATGCCCTCAGCCTGGTCACTACTGTATGTGTATGTCTTGGTGTGTGGTGGGGCAGAAGTCCTATGGGAAGGAGCTGGGCATACCCTCTGCCTAGTCACTAGTGTATGTTTGTCTATGTAGTGTATGTATGTCTTCTATGTTATGTGTGCCGGAGCAGAAGTCCTATGGGAAGGACCTGGGCATGCCCTTCCAGCAGCAGTACGCGACCCTCATCCTTGAGCTCGACCAGCTCAACAAGGAACTCAATCATTGCCTCGGCGACGTACAGCACTGCTGTCACGAGGTGACCATCCCCTCTCACTCTCTCACACTGCGGAGCTTGGAAAGGATAGGATAATCTGATTACTATGATATGAACAAACCGATTTGATAATGATTTCTATATGATAAATATAATGGGTGACAACAGCAAATATTACAGTGGTTTTCTTATTGTATAATAATAATATTTATTTATTGAGCTTTGTCTATTGTATTATTTTGTAATTGTTATGAAGCTCTGCGATGGTTTGATTTGAAAATACTTTAGCAATTTATGTTTCTTTTCAGTTTCATACTTCTTATTGTTCATACTTCCAGACAATTACTACAGACTTGTCGGTGATGTTATGATGCCGGATGCTATCATTCATAATTCTATGCTGTTGGAAATTAGTTGAGCTGCTGTGATTTGTTGAATTTTTTCCATGTTGCTGATCGGCTGTTACAGCTTGACCCGGATCAGGCGCTGTCCAATCTCGACCAGCCAAATGAGATCAGAAAGAAGTGTCAGGCTGAGGCGGAAGCCATTGTCAAGAAGACAAACAATGCACAGGTCTTGCTTCTCGTCATTCTTTTTATTGAACGCTTCAATTGTAAGTTTATCCAATGCCATATTTTAAATTTTGTTCAATGCTTTCACTTTGAGCCGTGTTGATGGAGTTGGATATTGATGCGATGTCACTTCTTGATAAAGTTTAACAAATACGTAATATTCAAAAATAAATAAAACGTTGTAACTTGTTATCATCGCAATCGTGAATGATTTAATTTCTGATCGGATTATTGCTTCAGCTGTAGTGGTATGTTGCATTCTGCTATTTTGTGTACTAAGTCGTTGTTCGCTTGTGAATGATTGAGCAATGGAGATAGGATGAGCTCTGTGCTTTATGTGTTTTTATTTAAATGAAAAATATGTTTCTGTTACAATACATTTCCTTGGTTTTCTGTAGAGCAAGAAACGGGTCAAGAACGAGCGGAATCTGCAGCTGATTGGTCAGCTGATGTCTCTGTTACTTCAGATACGGGTATGCAAGACTTCATTTTCTATTACTTAAAATTTATTTGATCCTGTTTATTTAAAATGCTTTAAATTGCAACAGGCCTTTGCAGTACTACATTATATGCATTTATATATTATTGCAATGCATTTGCATTACTAGAACTTGGTTTATTGCCATTGTCTAGGCCGCAATATGAGAATAATTTTCACTTTATTTTTCTATTTGTTTATACAGCATCGCTTGTGATGAATATAAAGCTATCGATATATTGACGAGCTGCTGCAGTGCTCGCGTGGTTGTTTCAGACGTTTGCTGACAGTGAGATGCACTCGTTTGAGTTCAAGTCCCTTCAGGAGTCCTTGGACGAGATCAAGAGTTCCCTCGATCCTTCCAACCTCAGGTACGCTCTCACAATTTCATCGCAAACATCTTTTTACAAGAAGTCGGATATGAAAATATTTGATTGGGAACGTTATTTTATATGCCTTCTGGTGATTATGTGATTCAGCTGTTTGTTTTGATATATATTTTGGTTTATTGGCAACACGACAGATACGCCGCTGTCATTTATATTTTTTATCGCACGGCAGCATTTTCGATTTTCTTTGATATCTTCCGCGATATTCATTGCCAAGCTGGTGCTTCTTCATTGCAGTATATTATGTCGACATACATGATTATAGATCTGCTATGGAGATGGATACGTTATGGACAGAGAACGTTTTTATCTCGTTCCAGGATCAGTTTAATAGCGTGCCGTGTTTCAGTTTTCTAGAATGTTGTGGAATGTTCCAGCGTGTTCCGGAACAGCGTGGAGATCCACATCAACCACATTCAGAACGGCCTCACACAGACGGGCAATCTGCAGGCCTTTGCTGCCTCCAGTCAACCGGCCGCCGTTCCCATCTCCTTCTAGCCTTTTTCTTTTCTTCTTATTTCAATGAGAACCAATGCGGCCTTGACCCTGACAGCATGAGCTAATTTTAAATAAATACATCGTTGAGTTATTTATAGTCCTCGGTTCAGGATTACATTACAGGTTCTGATACTTTTATGTCGAAAATTTGAAAGCTGTTCCTTCTCTTGATTGAATCAAGAGATGATGGATTTAAGATGTGCGATATTGAGTGTGAAACGTTTGCATTTATCTTAAATCAGATTGTGCGATTTGTTTTGAGGTTGCAATGGCACTCATTTTGACATTGCAGACTGTAGCTATGAAGTCAGAGCCTTCTATTATATGCAGCGTCGCACAACCGTGTCTGCGCTGGCTGCTTGCTTTCGCTTCGTGTATTCTTACTAGGAGTGTATTCAGTGTATTCGCACTAGATTACTAGGGGGCCTTTATCACAATAATACAAATGTTATGCAGCTTGATAAAGAGCATGCTCTGTAATTTATTAGTGACTGAATGCATTATTTCAAATATTGATGTACTAAAGGCCGGTAGCTAGACTTCGATTTGAAGTGCGATTTTATTTTGTAGTCCGAATTAACCAATCAGATTATTCTATACAATTCTTTCATATATTTTCATTGGTTAATTTGGACTACAAAATAAAATCGCACTTCAAATCGAAGTCTAGCAACCGGCAGTTAGAATGTTTTATGTTGTTGATGTTGAAAGAAAATGCATGTTAGGTTTTAGTATTTGTATTATTAAATTTGATGTGTTTTGTGGGTAGAATCCGATAATAAACTAAAACTAAGGACCAGTTGTTCAATCAAGAGTTATTGGAACGATCTCAGATCTAAATAGAACCGGCGTTAATAGTGAGTTGAAATTATATCCGAGATGTCATTTATGCGATCTGATTGGGTCGTGACGTAACTTTTGTTCCGTTACAATTTAAATCCAAGTAACTTTCAATTTAGCAACTGGTCTTGCATGTTTCAGTCTCAATTTGTGTTGAAGTATCCCTATTGTCTGTTTGATCCGGATTCCTGTTACGCCCAGCAGTTCTCAGAGATAATTGTAATAACAAATAAAGATTTTTAGTTGTGCAGCGTGTACTAGCAACTGAAAGAGTTGCTATTAAATCACTTATTGGTTTGTATTGGTGCCAGTGAAGAAATTCTGTGTTCTTCGAGTCGTAACAGTGTAAATATTGTGTAGCTATAAATTCAGTTTTTTAAGCTTTTTGGGCAGCGAGTTTTAAGTAACCGTGTAGGCTATTAATTGTATTTGAAATGTAGTTAGCCGTTTGAAGCTGCAAAATAATATGGGAGATTTATGTCATGAGATAATGGCATTGGCTGATCGCGACCAGATTAAGCGAGGCATTTTTACGGGCTGCTTACTTTGAATTGATTTATGAAACCTCTGCCATTGTAATGAAATAGACCAGTTTTTTATGCTAGCAAGTTTTGTTACGACCAAACTATGATGACAATGTTAGTTTAAAATTAATGATGTTTTTGCTCGTCAACTGATCGACAGTAATAATGATTTTACATTCACTCTAAGCCTTTGTTATTATTAACTGACAAATACCTCTGTACTGTACATTACAAAAATGTGAAATATGTCCGGAAATTCAATTGATAATTGAGTAATTACTATTCATCTAAACAATTCATTTTCCTGAATTTTTCGAGAGAAAGTTGACTTTTAGATATTTTGTACCTTGGATCATGGCTACAGACGCTTTTACGCGATTATGTCTTTAGAAAATTATGTGAATTAAAGTGGTAATAGTAGGTAGCCTAACAATAGAGCAAACTTTAAATTTTGGATGTAAATATTTTATTTATCAAGCAGCGTCAATAAAACTAATAATAACTAACAGTATGGGTTGCAACAACGCCATGCGATGAGTAACGCCAGAAAAACAAAACAAGAAACTTGATTTAAATGTCAAGACAAGTGATTGGTTGTGCACTATTTTGTCCTTAGATGTACACAAGTTAAACGACTTTTTGAGTAATTTATTTCTTTATTTCAGGTTTTATTATTCGTCTAATTAGGCTTTAAAATTGAGCATACATTCGTGTGGATAGGTATCTTTGAGTTCTACGTGCCCAGGGTGATGTCAGATTTGAAACAACAAAGCTAGTGATGAATCCCTGGGCAAACATACGGTATGAAGTCCGTATGAAATTATTATGAAGACTATTATAATAGGCGTACGTAGCGATCAACTAAACGCATTAATTTTACTTTGGATTGTATACATAAATACTGTAGAGCTATACTGGTTGAAATTGTTATACTCTTAAATTGCTATATATGTCCAACAGACAAAGATTCACAGCTTAATTATACTCGCAGTTACTCCCGTCTACTAACAATTTGGTTAACAAGGGACTTTTAAATTGGATCATGCAGGTAATCCTTAATGTGATATACCGTCCACAACAAGTTATTCACGCCCATCTCCCCCCCTCCACTCACCTTCACCTATGCACATTAGCACGTTCCTAACCATGACCCACCCCCAACCTCCTACACTGCACGCCGTCGCGACACTTCTCAAAGACTCTAACGTCCCACAGCATTTGCACTTGCACCTGCTTATTTATTGGCCTATTTTCATTTCATTGCTCTATTACTACAGATCATCGATGGATGAGACGGAAGTCCTACCATAGGACGTAATATTAGCCAGGTGCCTCATCTGAAGTCCCATAGTCTGGTGCTCTGCTGCTAGCGCTCGAGGCGACCATGGAGCGCTTTTGTGGTCTGCTGACTCGGCGCAAGTGCCTCGACCACACGCTGCAGGCTGAGACGAAGCTCAGCAAATGCCTCTCCACCACCGATCTGATTTTTCTCGGTCAGTCACCGTACGTGTCAGTGCTGAGATCAGTGCTAATCAGTTAGCCTTAAGACTGAACATTTCAGTTGAAGCGCTACATGTACCGTACGACGGTATTCAAAATTTGTGCAACGTTACCTTGAGTAATTTATATTCTATCTAATTTAAAACTTGACTACAACATTTGCTGAATAAACCGGGCCTTTGATTAATTGCCTGAATTATAATGTTATATAATTCATGATCAACTAAGCATGAATTATAATGTTACGTAATTCTTTGCCGATGTATATGAATTTTAAATTGATAGATAGATTTATTGCTTAAGGCAGGATGTGATGTGAAGATTGGTGTTTCTAGATGTAGCGAAAGTATTAGTGATATTGGTAGCACTAGCGTTTGAGCTTGCAGCCATAGTGTATTTACATTATATCTTATAAGAGTGAGTTTTGTACAAGTACATATTGTTTGACTGTGCCTAGCATGTTACTTGTGTGACTGATATTGGATTTGTTAAAATTTATATTCGATTTATTTCTCTATGCCTACCCTGTGTGCGTCGTCACGTGTTCTAGCGCCCAGCTGTATTTTATAATTAAATCAATTATTGATGGGACTTGGCCTGGTTTCAGAAGTTTTAGTAGACTAGACTTGCACTGTGTCATTTGCAATTATTTCTGCTAGCAGCTGCATGCCTGGTGCATTTATAATTAAGTTACTGAGCACGAATGACTGCTATTTTAAAATACCGCTGTGTGGCACAGGTACAGACTGCAGGTCCCGTGATTCACAGTTTTTTCTTTAACAGCTATATCATGATTATTTCACATCAGTTACACACATCAAGAAGTCATGGCCAGATATGGCAATATAGATGAAAAACGAAATAGGTCGTAATTTAAAGATGGTCCATCACATATGTCAACTATCACTTCAGAGTAGTAGCATATATGTATATAAAAATATTAGCAACTAAAGCGTTGAGCTTTCAAGTTATTCACTTCTTATTCCACTTCTTGTGATAAAAACCGTCAAGTTATTGGTCGTGTATTACAAAAATAGAATTAGTTATATGGTTGAAAGTCTGTTATATAACATTTTGACTATTGGTATGCTCAAGTGAAATGTCATTTACTATTTCATTCATACATGTATTAGTATTACATTACTCATCTTTCAAGAAATCATTCAAATGTTTTTGCGATGCGCTAGGTACATTTTAACTATGTATGTAGTCTGTTGCACTTCTCCCGCACCTACGATTCAAGCAAATGATGTTTTTCCATCTCCGTTTGCATGACATATTCTTGGTGCGTTAAGAGTGCAATATACATACATACATACATAACTATGTAACAGGCATCAGCACTACAATTAAATGAGATATATATGTGGCGATTGACAGGGTTAAATTTCAGGTTTTTAGCAAACGATACGCCTAATTTGAAACGGGCCGGCGTGGGATTATGCGCAAAAATAGACTGTGGTGGCGTAGGCCTACGCAGTTTCTCTAGGCTGAGCAGTTGCACTAGGCCTGTTTTAGCAGGCAGGCGTAGTGCTACACCTGTTCTATCTGGGCTAAGCATAACTCTGTTTATTGGTGATGTGTCTCAGGTATCGGCAGTACGATGGGGTCAGGTATATACGTGGTGATTGGCGAGGTCGCTCATTTGATGGCTGGTCCTTCGGTCTTCCTCAGTCTCATTATCGCTGGAATCGCTTCGATCTTTGCAGGCAGGTTTTAGCGCTTTCTAATATAAATTTATTACATTAAAACTGTAGCGCGTTTTAAAACAAATTTTATTATAATTTATCTTTAGCTGTCAAGAAATTTGAAATATGTTATCGTAGGTATAATGAGTACCATGCTAGCTTACTATACACTTATAATCCTACATTTTATTTCCATAAATTGAAATGTAGATTGTATGGGAATATATTTAGGAGCATTCTGTTTATAAATTTTGTATTTGCGCTAGTTAAAATATATCATGAGTTGCTGCTAAATGCCATGTAAATAGTTCAGATAGGCCTACAACAGTGCATTCGTCCACAAGAGCTCAAAATATAAATAGCATTTACTAGGCCTATGGATCATAGTGTCTTGGTCTTTTATAATCGACAGTATTGAATCGTTTGGACTTTGCTTCCCTCTGATTGGTCTACTTGTTTGATTGACAGGCCTGTGTTATGCTGAGTTGGGCGCACGTGTGCCCGTCGCTGGCTCCGCCTATGTCTACAGCTACGTGGCAGTCGGCGAGCTGTGGGCCTTCGTGATTGGCTGGAACCTCATACTGGAATACGTCATCGGTACGTAGATTTTATGTCCTGATACGGATCGGAAACGTTTTCGCTGAGCTAACGCGTACGGACTTCCATTTAAGTTTGAGTATAAAATTGTGTGCGTATAAATAGTCAATTATCACTTGAATGTTCATGTGTGTTGGAACCAATATCAGAAGAGCAATTCTAATTGTGAATTGTTTGATGATTTGTTTGAAGGCGGAGTTTTATTGCTAGTCATGTATAACGTATACTCATTTAACGATTTTAACCCTCTGCATGACAACTTAATTGCCTCGTTTAATAATTTGATGAAAGGTAATTTTAGAGTAGCATTGGTGCTTTCTTATCATTTAGAAAAATTTATTGTAAAATATTAGCTTTAACAGCTTTAATTGAATTTATAACTAAATTTTAACATTAATGAATAAGCATTTGATTACAATTTATATGAATAAATAGGTTGTGCGTATTATATTGTACAGGTTGTGCGGCGATAGCGACGGCGACGAGCGCTTACATCGACACAATCTGTGGGAACGCCATCAGCACCTTTATGCTCGACCATTTCCCCATGAACGTCCCCACCCTCGCTCCATATCCGGACTTTCTCGCCTTCGCTTTCACTCTAGTGCTCACTAGTCAGTGCTCCACCATTAGTGAACCAGTCTACCAGTAATAAACCAATACTGAATCAGTAATTCACTACTAGTAAACCATTGGTGAACCACTAATAGACCAGTCGTTAAGGTAAAGTAAACTTTGTAAAATTTAGTCATTGATTGAAGCCAGTAGTCCGCCCCGCCCTGTATGCGTAAGCACGTCTAGGCTTCGGAGAATTATATTTCTAGTCCGATACAAATCACATAATAAGCGTATACAAACAATATACGGTGCAGCCGAACAGAAGTTGAGGAGTGGTGTTTTCAGTCAACTTTTTTATAAGCCGCAGTCAACAATGGAGTGAAACTACGAACTGAACTGAGAACATTGATAATTTTTTAGCTACTGCATAATAATACACTATCTTATTTAAGGCAATTGTTTTTTCATTGCAGGATCCTACTCAAAGAACAGTGTTGTGAAATACGTGTATTTTATACGCGCAATATGTGCATTTTGTTTAGTTTACTGTTGCATGTTGTTCCTTCAGTCGTGCTGTGCTTTGGAATGCGCGAGTCCTCCTTGATGAACAACATACTGACGATCATCAACCTCACCGTCGTGCTGTTTGCTGTTGGCTGCGGCCTCTACTGGGTGGATGGAAGCAACTGGTCCATTCCTGCCTCGCAGGTTTAAACGATTCATTTCTGTTTTAACTCACATAGTTGGTTCTTCTTTATAGTTGTTTTTGTATGCAGTTGAACTGAAATTTTTGTGGTGATCAGGGCTTGAATTTCTAGTTGCCAAAATCGGGAAACATTTTTTTTGCAGTTGACTACTTTTTTTTCCATTTGGCAAAAGCCCTTGGCGAATGTTTTATTATCCTTCGTTCTTAGAAGCTCAATAGCTTGTAATTATTATGGTGATGAAAAGAGCAATAAATTTAATAGTATTCAAGTGTACTCAAAAGGAACAAATGACAATATGTAACAACTCTGGTGAAAAAAAGTACGTCCTGGTGAAATAAAGAGTTGTTTGGCGGATGTTTGGCTAATTTTTTTCAAAACCCAGATCAGGCTCTATCCTCAACTAAATATGATTCTCAACTAAATATGATCCTCAACTAAACATGATCCTTGACTAAACATGATCCTTAACCAAATTTTATCCTGAACTAAACATGATCCTCAACTAAACATGATCCTCAACTAAACATGATCCTCAACTAAACATGATCCTCAACTAAACATGATCCTCAACTAAATATGATCTTCAACTAAATATGATCCTCAACTGGAGATGCTTTGCTTTTGAATCCTTCGATGTCGGCTTTTCACTTTTGCCCTACGCGAGGTTTCTGTCCTCGTTGAGGTTGCCTTACAACACCTGCGATACCTTGTGACAGATGTAGGCCTACCGCCCCAGCAAACTCAAATTGTAAATTTTAGTGCAGATTTAGAATTGTTTAATTTTATTACAGATTTTACAGGAGGTCAAAGATTTTATGTGTTATTTTCAACTTGCTATAGAGAAATGTTTTCTTTGCTTTTTCAACCGAGCTGGATGTTGTTCTTTGTGCATGCAGGTGCCGGCTGGTTTCGGCAAGGGTGGATTCTTTCCGTACGGCCTGCGGGGAACAATGGCTGGCGCTGCGACGTGCTTCTACGCCTACGTCGGCTTTGATATCATTGCTACAGCCGGTGAGTTAGCTTTAGCTTATTTTGTGTTTGCAGCTATGCATCAAACTTGGTGTAGAATTAAGCTGAAGTAAATAATATAATAAGTACCGGGATACAATTATTTGAGATGTAAAAATTTATGTAATTATAAATATGAATTTACGACTGCCGGTGCGTTAGATTTGACACATTTTGTATAGCCTATGCAGTTTATTTGCACTCGCTATATAAAATTGAATTTTTCCTGTACGGAGTATGTGATAGTATGGTGTGATCCTATCATCCTCGGCATGGCTTTCATACACCATTCTTTGTTCTAATGTTTGTTGTGTCATGTGTATTTTAGCCGCGTGTTGTATTGTTTGAAGAGCCGCATTATTTGGATAACGTTTTTATTCTTGCTTAGAAATTAACTTTTTTTAGCTGCTAAGCTTCTTCATTGTAGAAGTTCTTCTTCATTGTATTTCGACCCTGTGGATCGAAAAAAACAAAAAACTAAGAATAAAATACAAAAAAACAAAAGACAAATCTTCACTGTAGTCCTATCGCTGCTTGGGCTTTATACACAATTTTTCACTGCTGAGTCAAAAATTGATCTTTGATCGATATTTGATTGCGCGTGCAGGAGAGGAGACAGTGACTCCGATCAAGTCCATCCCTCGCGCGATCGTCGGCTGTTTGGTTGTGTGCTCCATGGCCTACATCGGTGTGTACTTTCTCTACTCGTATCTGGTCAACTCATTCTTGTCAAAGCATAGCTTTGTACGAATTAAAATTGTTATGTTTACAAAATGAAATATCGAAGTTAATATTTATTATTTATAAAAATATTATTAGCACTGGTATCGGTACCCTATGATAAAGATAGTGGTGAATTTTCGTTTACGATGCTTGTTTTCAAGGTCAGATGGTAAATATAGCCTGCAGTATGAAGTTTTGGTTCTGGGATTAATTTGACTGGCATGAATTTTTTTGTTATTCATTTCAGTGTCCAAAATCTTGAATCTTTAGATAGTTTTGCTTTCTTCTTCTTCCAGCTTCTTTCTTCTTGGTCGTCCTAGCTTAGCTGCTGTCAATGACCATGCTGATTTGTCATTTTATCTTGATGATTTGATGGAGTATTTATTCCACTGAGTTTTGCTTCAGATCTCAAACAGTTCAGTTCAGCATTTAAATTAATTAACGTCGAGTGGTGACAGTAATGCTGAATTAATTTTTTTTTGCATCTAGTATCTGCGGTGGTGCTGTCGCTGATGGTGCCCTACTACACCATGGACCCCTCCGCTGCCCTACCCGTAGCGTTCAAACAGCTCGGATGGCCCGTCGCGACCTACATCATATCTGTTGGGGCCATTTGTGCTCTCACCGCATGGTAATATCTCTTTCTATAAAATTTTTGATTTAATTTTGTATATTTACAAATAAAAATTAAAGATAAAAAGTCACAACATAAAGTAAAGATTTTTTCTAATTTAGGAATATAACGTTTTTACGTCTGATATAAACGGTTTTACAAGTTGCTGGTAAAGTTGCATTTTGTGAGCAGTTTGCGCGTGAGCTGTGCTGTGGGTGCACAGTTTGCTCTTGAGCTCTGCTGCATGCCCGCAGTTTGCTGGTGAGCTGTGCCGCGATGCCGCGCATCATCTACAGCATGGCCAAGGACGGGCTGCTCTTCAGCTTTCTGGCGCGCGTCAACGACCGATTCAAGACTCCCATCTACGCCACCGTCATCTCAGGACTTCTCACCGGTGATAGCATACCGTACCGGTTATAACGCAACACACGCGCATGATATTGTATTGCACCGGTCGATTTGCTATAGAGCCATCACGGATCGAAGATGATTCTAGGGCGCTTTAAAAAAAGCAAGCGTTTTTTTTATTGTTTCTTTCTTTGTTTTTTGCTACTTTTGTGTTGTTTATTTTTATGGCATCCGGCCGGTGTTGATTATGGTAGAACACTATTATAGTTCATATCAGCCCGTGGTGCCGTCGAAAGACCGCTTCAGAGGCAGTTTTCACTAGTGCAGACTTCATTGGTCGATCAGTGAGAAAAGTGAATTAGCCATGGCAGTGGGTTAGTTTTCTTGAAGAGCAGCGACATGCATACAGTAATTCATTTGAGCAAACGTTTGGTACTGTACCTTTGATGTCTTTGGCAGTGCACAAGCAGCTAATAAATGAAATTGTATAGTAACACTTGGCTGTGTGTGTGCGTGGTAGGTGTGCTGTATAGTAATGCATGGCTGTGTGTGTGTGTGTGGTAGGTGTGCTAGCGATGCTGATTCAACTGGAAGAGCTAATAGAGATGCTGAGTATTGGAACCCTTCTTGCTTACACGCTGGTTGCCATATGCGTTCTGCTGCTCAGGTGATTTATGCATATATCTGATACTGGCACAAAAAACTGTGGTTAAAAAAAGAAAATTGACATGTGATACGGTGATACCTATGGACTTAAATACCCTCTATAGCTAAAGCTAAAGGTAATAGACTTGAGATAAAATTATTTTATATTTTGTACAAATTCAGTTTGAATACTATATTGAATATGAAGTTTGAATATTATCAGTTAATTAAAAAGTTATTATCAGTTTGAATATTATATTCTTCAATTCATTCAGTCGATTTGCTGTTTTTTTAAGGGCAAGAATAACAACTGTGTTTCAATATTTGCGATCATATCTTTATATTTTATAATAGAGCCTAGCGAAATATAATCAGTTTTTATGCATGTAGCAGTTTTATAATACGTTATTGTTAGATACTTCAGTTCTAGTGTGATGTAAGATATTTTACAAATCTTATATCATAGGTGCAATATCATTTGTATGCCCTGAATGCATTGCAGTTCTGCATCACACAATTCAAATTTATAGAACTGTTTTTAATTGTTTCACTTTTTTCGTCGGTGTCCAGGTATGAGCCAGACTGGAAGGCCTTCCACAGCAACCCTTCCATAGAATTCGCCACCGCCGGCTGGCGACAGAGTCTCACCGATGTCTTTACTCCGGCGGAGGGGTCTCCGACCTTGACGACCTTCAGGCGTATCCGGATTTGCTTGGGACTGCTAGGTGAGGAGTTAATTATTGTTGAAAGATGCTTCTGAAAAGCACCGTAACTTGCAAAGATCTGAGATTTCAACTATTGTATTTTTTATTTTATCTGAGAAATAAATGCAGTTGTTGACTGTAGAGCTGGCATTGTTATTTGTCAAGAACTATTATACTGGCATTTAGTTACCGTGCATTTCTAATTTGCAAGGGCTGAACAGTGAACAGGCTGTTATTGTTTTGCGTGAGTAAAAGAAACAAATTGCGTTGCCTGAATTTCGGCGCACAATAAATTATAGTGATAATTTCTTTTTTAAGTGAAGCATAATTATAAAATGCTAAATTAAACCGCCTCAATCATTAATAGCGATTTGATCAAACTATTGAAATTTATATAATTTTGCAATTAAAGTTAATATTTTCCTAATTGTCGTTTTGCCGCGTTATTGTATTAACAATCCGCGTATAGATCTTAATTTTATTTGTTTTAGTTTTGTTCACGATCTGGAGTGGGCTGGTGCTCGTCTTCCTCACTGATTGGTTGGAGGGCGGGACCTGGTGGGCAATCCTCCTATTGGTCCTGCCCGTGATCCTAATCATCTTTACAGTAGGGATCATGTGGAGGCAGCCGATGAACTCCTCTATCCCCACATTCCAGGTTTGTACGTGCTTTGTGCTTCTTGCAAATGAGATCTAGTTTAATAAGAGTGGCTAGAAATAAAGCGCGCATCTAAGATAATAGCTCTAAGAAAAAAAACTAAAAAATTGTAATTAAATCCGATTTAGTTGGTTATTTAGATTTACATTTATATATAATATTTTAGATTATTTGGGTTTTCTTTTTTTTTTGCCCATGGTTTAGTTGAAGATATTGCCCTTGGGGCAATATAATAATGTTTGCATAGTCGCAGAAGTCTATTAGTTGCAGTGATTAGATAATGTGTATTTTTTGTGCTGTATTGCTGTTTGTTTCATGGCTTAGGTTTATCCTATATGATATATTATCTGCGCTAATGCTGACTAACTTTGTTCTTGTGACAAAGTTTGCTACTCTGTTTCAATGTTATTTGGTACATTAATGGGCATGTTTGACATGTTTATGTCAAACAGGCCATATGACAATGTGGATGAGTTGGACAGATACGACTTTGTTGTCAGAAAGACGAGTTACAGTGCACGTGTTAATGTGAATTTGCTTCTCGGTCAGGTTCCGTGGGTTCCTCTAGTTCCGGCGCTGAGCATATTTGCCAACGTCTACCTGATGCTCAACCTGTCGCTCATCACCTGGCTGCGCTTCATCATCTGGATGACTGCAGGCATGCCAAAACGTCTTTCGTTTCAAATCTGACGAGTGATACCTGCTTTGTTTAAGTAGTGGCTTAGATACGTAGCAGTTATTCTAATATGCCTGAATTTTACTTTGTTTTTTTTAAATGGTACTTTTTTGTTGTGCGTAATGTTTGGCGATACTGATTTTTAGATGATTTTGTGATTTTGTGTAAGCTTTTAATTTATACTAAAAGAAATCCTTGTTACTTTGACATTGCTTTTACTTGGAATTAAAAACGATAATAGTAAACGGTGTGTTATTCTGTCAATTTTGAATTTTGATTTGTTGTTATATTCTCCTTTTCATATAATAATGGACTTTAAATACGATATAATGTGTATCAAATTGATGTTCTTGCTATTATTATATAACATTTGACAAATATTGATTTTATCTAATTTATTGATTGTTTCCTTTTTATCCCAGGTTTCCTAATCTACTTCCTGTACGGCATTCGCCACAACGCGCTTCACATACGCAGTGTAACCTACACGGAGATAGCCGGGTCCAACGGGGCCCTGCCCCCTCCCTCGTACTCTGGCGATACGGCCCCCCGTGACGTTACCGGTGACGTCACTGCTGCCCTCACGGACCATGAGCTCGTTGGACAATCCGACAAAATTAATCTGGTTGCGGCAGCAGCAAATGTGGAAGAAACATCACACTAGCACAAAGCATTGAAGTTTGAGCTGATTTTTGTTTCTTGTGATGCCGGATCCATAAGGGGGCCATTTCTACCTAGAAAAATGTATCTTAATTCTAGGCCCCCTCTAGAAAGATTTGGGTCTTAATTTTACCCCTAACAATGATCTTTTTTCTTATCTTTATCCCAGATTTAGTGAAAAAAGGGAGCAATCGGCCCCTGAGAATAAAAGTCTGCATCTGCCACTTTGTCAAATTTTTGATTCGAATGTCGTGCAGTGCATGTAGGTTTAATCATGTGTATGGCTAACGTGTAAGTGTGGAATCAATGTGTTGTTCAGGGTTTTGTGGGTGTTGCATGGGTTTCTCCTCAAGTTTTGGTTTTGACTTAATTTGTGACGTTTTGATTTGATGTGGTGGTGATCATGATATTTAATGGAAATCATTGATTGATGATTTACGATGGAGTGAAATGATTGGATTGGCCTGTCACAGAACCTCGTGATTGATCAGTCTTAATTCTAAAGGCCGGATGCTAGACTTCGATTTGAAGCGCGATTTTATTTTGTAGTCCGAATTAACCAATCAGATTATTCGATACAATTCTCTCATGGATTTTCATTGGTCAATTCGGACTACAAAATCCCCGCGGTGTCGTCGGTTTTTGCCCGCGGTGTCGTCAATTTTTGCTT